>CABHPH010127167.1:17839-46443 GCA_902168325.1 Peromyscus nudipes
GGGGGAGAGCGCTGAAGAGGTGGCTCAGTGCATAAAAGAACTGTATTGCTCTTGGAGAGGACCTGGGTTCGATTTCCAGCTCCCACAATCACCTATAACTCCAGCTCAGTGAGGATTTGAGGCCTCCAAGATCTCCTGCCCTCACGACAGCACGCTCACATACATGTCATTAAAACATTTTTTAAAGGTGCCTCTTTATTTTTAATTTTGTCCTCAACACAGGAACAATGGATCACTCCATGAGACTAGCAAGCAGAACATGGGAAAGAATAAAAGAAGTGTAGTCTATGTTCTATGTGTATAGCTTGTGGGATTTGCTGCTGGCAGAATCTTTCCGGCAAGGATTTTAAGTAAAAATAATAGTGAAATCGAGTTAGTGACTTGTAAGTAACCTTATGCATTTGAAATTCATCTCTGTATAAAAATATACATCTCAGCTCATTTTATTAATATATATATATTGGACAAGTGGATTGCTGCATTTATAATAATGCTGCAAATATTCTATTCTCTAAGGGAATAATACTTTGTTGAAAGACTGTATTCTGAGCCGGCATCAGCTTCAAATGTGTGCCCACATTGATTTGTCCTGAAGCTGTGACTTAAGCAGCACATTACAGATGGTTGCAAGAGTGGCAGCTCCTTTAGGCCACAAGGATTCTATTAAGTGCATTCGAAGAGGTCACCTAATCTATTGAAGGGGCCCGAACGATGGAAGGCTCATCCACACACACGCATCTCCTCTACCCTCTACGTCTCAACAACGGGGTCAACGATCTAGGAATATTATTTCAGCTGCCTGGGAAAGGTAGGTAAAAGTTCTGGGCAGAGGGCAGGCAATTATCTCCTTGCTTTGTGTTAGGAAGCATTTTCACCCAGCTGATAAATTACTTCCAGCTGTTGGCACCAATTTTCTCCTCATCATGGCAGGAGTGAGAGACCCTGGTAAATGCTGAGGAGCAGTGTGAGTCGCTGATTAAATCCAAGATGCAGCTGGAGGCCAGAGGCAAGGCGCTGTCTGGGCGGGAGGAGGAAGAAGAGGAGATAAATTCTGAGCTGACTGCCAGGGGGCGGAAACTGGAAGATGAATGTTCTGAGTTGAAAAAGGAAATCAATGACCTGGAAACAATCTTGGCGAAGTCAGAGGAGAAGTGTGCAGCGGAGCACAAGGTACTTTTTCTGTGGTGTTAGGGAAGTGTGGATGCCTGAATTCTTCTCTCAAACCAGGCGTGGATATCAGAAGTACCGTGTTAAGTTAATTAATACGGTGGCCTGCAATTTTACAGTGACAGGAGCCAGGACCCGAATAAAGTAAAGGGCCTGGTGAGCTGTGTCGTCCCTAGTTCCTACTCCGATTTCCCATTTGAATATCTGGAACCACATTTAATCTACCAAATGAGCTAATACTGCATCTGAAACCCAGAACAGCAAAACAGTTTCACTGCACCTGTCAACATCCATTTTGGACCAAGAAGGAACATAATGCCTTTGCTAAAAGGTGATCTGAGATGCGTCTGAACCTGCAGCTTAAATAATGACTCTAGGTTTAGTCTACCTTACTTAATTCCAGTTGAGACAGTGGTTCTGAACCTTCCTAATACTGCGTGCGACCCTTTAATACAGTTCCTCAGGTTGTGGTGACCCCCAAGCATAAAATTATTTCCCTGCTGCTTTATAACTGTAATTTTGCTACTGTTAGGAATCATAATGTAAATATCTGATATGCAGGTTATCTGATAGGTGACCCCCAGAGGGGTCATGACCCACAAATCGAGAACCACTGAGTTAAGGAGATATATATATATGTGTGTGTGTATGTACTTGAGCTGTGGTTTTAATGTGTGCATCTACATGGGGATTGACTTTAGTGAGGAGTCTGCATGAAGCATTTGATAAGCAGTTAATCTCCAAGATGGACATAATTTGGCAGATGATTAAACAGCAGGGTTTTGTGTGGCTCCCCAGGGGGACAGACAGACAGCTGCCACCTTCGAATGTGCTGTCCGTTGGAACCCATCTTTTACTGCCATGCTTTGGGGACACTGAGGCACAGCATGGTCAGCACATTTCCCCTGGGTACCCAAAGGAAAGTGAAGTTACCTTTAGTGATACGGTTACCATCCTGAGAGTAGTCCACACACTGAGTTTTGTTGGCCAAAATAGTCCATCTCCTCACTATGGTAGATAACGGCTCCTTATTTTATGTATAAGAAAACTTATTTTATTATAAGAAATAAAACTTATTATAACTTATTTTAGTATAAGAAAAACAAATTTAGAGCTTGGAAAAACTATGCCATGAACTTGGTTAAATGACTATTGATGACATTAGATGACTCATGAGTATGTCGGACTATAAAAGAGAGACATCTTTGGTGTTATGCCCACCTTCCCATTGGTGGGTCTAATGAGGCCACCTTTGTTGTCTTCCTACAGGTCAGGATCCTGACTGAGGAACTGCACTCTCTAAATGAGGCGGTCAGCAAACTTCGCAGAGCAGAGCAGGTCATGCAGGAGGCCCGGCCGCAGAGCCAGGAGCATCTATCTGCACATAGAGGAGGAGAAACTCAGCGTCTTGAGCAAAGCAAGCCTGAAGCAGGGCCAGCAAGTTGATGAGTGAGCAGCAGCAGGCTGACTGATTGGCAATCTGTCTTCATATGTACACAGCTCACAATATTTTCTTCTTTATTATGGCATAATATGTATACATCTTTATGGGTGACAAGTACATTATTGTAATTAAATACATGTGCATACTCTGTCATTTTCAAAAGAAGGTAACAATGTCCAACTCTTCATACCTATGTCATTTGTATGTACTGACAGTGTTAAGTTTTGCACTTATGGTAAGAATTCTTACTCTGTGTTTTGGTGCCCTTGGCTGAACATCTTTCCCTCCTCATGCCTTTCTTGGCCTTTCCCAGTCTTTTAACAACCATTATTCCATGTCGTTCTATGAGACTGGCCCACTAGTTTCACAAGTGCTTGAGAACATGTGCTGTTGGCTTTTCCAGTTCTGGCTTATTTCTATCAATGTAATGATGTCCAGTTCCATTCATCTGGCTATAACAGGTTTCCTTCTTTTTATAGATAAATACTATTCCATCCTTTATGTATACTGACCTGTCTTTATCTTCTCATCTACTATGAACATCTGTATTGGTTACATATTTCAGCAATTGGGAATAGTTCTGTAGTAACATGGGAAGGTAACTTTAGGGAATAATGATTTTGTGTCCTTTGGATATATATATACCCAGTAGTGGAACTGTTTCATTTTATTTTATATATATATATATATATATATATATATATATATATATAAAATATATATCAGAATTTTTGCAGAATATATATATACATAAGTTGTATAATATATATATATATATTTTCTTTTTATCAGAATGCCCATTCTGACTTCCATCATGACAATATAAATTTACATTCCTGCTAATAGTGTATAATAAAGAGTTTCCCTTTGTCCACAGCCTTGCTGGCATTTGTTACTTTTGTCTTTATAATGATATTCACTCTCACTGGGATGAGATGATATCTCATTATCATTTTGATTTGCATTTTCATGGTGATTAGTAATATGGAGCATTTCATCATATCCTCGTCGGCCATTTGTGTGTCTTTTCAGAAATGTCTATTTAGTTTAATTGTACTTTCACATGCAGGCTCAGCCTTTTTAGGGTCTTTTGTATTCTGGATAAACTGTAGGTTTTGTCTTAATTCTCTTATTTCCCTTGCTACGCAGGACTTCTCAGTTTCATGAAAGCCCATTTGTTAATTTTGACTTTTGTTCCCTGAGTTTGGAGGTCCAATCTAAAACAAAGATCATTTCCTACACATTATCTTGAAATGTTTTGTTTTAGGTTTTGAGAGATTTTGAGTGGATTTTTTTTTTTGTATCAGAATGGAAGGGATCAAGTGTCACTTCTGAATGTGTCTAACCAGTTTTTATGGCATTACTTACTAAAGAGATGAGCCTTCCTCTACTACGTGTTCTAAAGTGCCTTTGTCAAAAGTCACTTGGCTGTGTGAATGTGGGTAATTTCTGGGTTTTCCATTGTCTTCCATGGGTTTCTGGTGTGTGTATATGCCAACAGTATCTTCTTTGGGGTACTGTAGGTTTGCGTTATGTTCCCATGTGAAGGTTAAGACTGTTTTTCTATTTCCGGTAAGAAAGCCATTAGCATTTTGATGGAAATTGAACCACATAGATAGATTCTTCTGGTTAGTATGGTCATTTTGACAGTTTTAATTCTTATGTCCCATGAACATGAAATATTTTTTTCCAACTGTCTTTGTTCCCTCTCACAAGTGTTTTGTAAATTTCTTAGGGATGTGTGCATGTGTATATGAGTATGTGTAGGTGTGTACATGTGTGCTTGCATGTAGTGGTCAGAAACAACCTCAAACGTTGCTCCTGAGGAAGTCCAGTGTGATCTTTTTTTCTTCTTTAATTGAGGTAAGATCTCTCGCTAGCCTGAAATTCATCAACTAGTCTAGTCTGCCTGTCCAGTGAGTCTTAGAAATCTGCTTGTCTCTGCCTCACCAGTGCTGGGGGTACAAGTGTGTGCCATCACACCTGCCCTTTTTTTTTTTTAACCTGGGTTCTGAGGATTAAACTCAAATCTTCCTGCTTGCACACAAACACTTGAAGCCCTGAGCTACCTCCCAGCACTTTTATCTCACAAATTTCCCAGTGGAGTGATTTGACCTCTTTGTCTAAATTTATATCTGAATGTTTATTTTATTTTATTTAGCTATTGTAATTAGTATTGTTTTAAGGTTTTTTTCCCTTGGGGTATTAATTTTTTTATGTTTTAATAAACCTTCACTGTACATTAATTTTATAACCTGTGATTTTTAATGAATTAATTTATAGCTTCTACCATCTTACTGATGATATTTAGGTTTTTACTCCATGTAAAATGAAATAATCTTCCTTTCCATTTTAGATTCCTTTTACTTCTTTCTCATGTCTAATTGTTCTTGGTAAGACATGTAGTGGGTAGCCATTCCAGCTTTGGTCTGGAAGTTCCAACCCCCATTGAGGCTTTGATAACTATCATGCCTACAAGGCAGGGCCAAGGGAGGGCCTGAAGACCTGAGATCAGGACGCGCCCGCGCTCTCTTGTTTCCTGGACCTGGACGATAGAGGTAGATCAAGGGGAGTTCTCCAGAGAACACCGCCGGACTGCGCTGCATCTTTTCCAGAACCCGCCACCTACCTATCCCTTCATTTGTAAGTTACCCACTAAATAAATCTTCCTTTTAACCACGTGGAGTGGCCTTAATAATTTCACCAATATCTGGCACTCACGTGGGGCAAATTCCAAAGGCCTGGCTGGCTCCCACCCTCAGCTTCCTATTCCAAATAAAAGAAATGAAAGTGGAGATCCTTATCTTCCATCTGATCCACAAAGACACACTGTCTCCTTTCCCTTAGTCAGTACAGTTCTGTGAGTTTCTCACAAATATGGAAAATGTTGAGCTATGTATCCTTTGATACCTATTTTTATCATAAATGGATGCTTGGTCTTATTGATTTTTAAGTTTTGTTTAGTGTTATTTTCATATATTCATAATGATCATACAGTTTTGGACCTCAATTCTGTTCATGTGTGTTATGGTTTTCATTGATTTGATTATGTTGAATCATCCCTGAATCTCTGGGATGGATCTCACTCAGCTGTAGTGTATAATCCTGATGGGTTACTGAGTGCCAGTGTTCCATTGAAATTTTTCCATCTACATTCATAGAGAATATAAATCAGTGGCTTTCTTTCTTTCTTTTTTTTATAGTATCTGTGTGTGGTTTGGTATTCAGGTAATGCTAATCAAAAGGAGTTTCACTGGCTTCTTTTCAATTTCATTTTGGAATTGTTTAAGAATTAGAATTACTCCTTTAAAATGTTTTAAAGAATTCATCAGTAAAGCCATTGTGTAATGGGGTATTTTTTAAAGGCAGAATATCTTAAAATATTATTGGAACATCATAGCAATTTTCTTTCTATTTTGTATTTCTGTGGTATTAGTTACAATTCCTCATTCATTGTCTTTTCTATTTTTTTCTTTGTCCAACCAAATATTTGTCAACTTTTTGGATCATTTCAAAACAGCAAATTTTTGTTAATATTGATCTCTTACATAATTTTTTGGTACTGATTTTGTGTCTCACTGACTTTTACTGTGCTTTCTTTCTACTATCTTGGGGATTGGTTTATTTTCACTTTATTAAGGTGTTGAGGTACGTGGTTAGGATGTTTATTTAGTACCTTTCTGTATTGAATGTGTGCATTTATTGCTATAAATTTCCTTCTCACAAGATGCCTTAATAATGTCCCACAGATATATCATGTTGCTATTTATAATTATTTCTACATGTTTTTAAATATAATTTTTAATTTATTTAGTTAGTTACCTGTTAATAATTTAGGAGCATGTTATTCCATTCTCATGTATTTGTATATTTTCTGTTCTTGTTGATATATTATTTTATTTTGTTATGGTCTGAGAAGATATCTGACACAACATTAATTACAAAAATAACTTACTGAGAGGCAGGAGTGGCTGCCACTGGCCTTTCTATGTGCATGCTAACCACATAAGACTGGAATTGGCAGTACGTAAGGGAGGTACCAATACCTCCTGGGCATGCAGAGTATAAGAACCTTGAGGTGAAGACAAACTTGAGTGGACTATGGAAATGGACCAGGGCCGTGTTCACCATAAACTGAGACAATGAAGAGCTGACCTGTCAGTAGAGACTCCAGAGGAAGTACATACAGTTCTGGAGTCTCAAGTTGACATTCCTATGGCGCTTCAGGGTACTTCCGGGTAACTAGCCTAAAGAGCTGTCCCCACGACTGCAACAACGTAGGAAAATAGGGAGAGTACTTGCGGTGGGTTGAAAGAAAATGGCCCCCTAAGGGAGTGGCACTATTAGGAGATGTGCCCTTGTTAGAGTAGGTGTGGTCTTGTTGGAGGAAGTGTGTCACGGTGGGAGCGGGCTTTGAGGTCTCTTTTCTCAAGCCTCACTCAGTGTGGCAGTCAGTCGACTTCCTGCTGCCTTCTGGTCAAGCTGTAGCCAGCACCACATCTGCCTGCCTCTGGTCATGCTCCCTGTCATGATGATAACGGACTGAACCTCTGGAACTGGAAGTGAGCCTCCCCCCTCCCCCCACATTAAATGTTTTCTGTATAAGAGTTGCTGTGGTCATGGTGTCTCTTCACAGCAATAAAAACCCTACTAAGTCAGTCCGGAACCGACACACTCTTATCGACACATGCAAGAACTAGAGGAAACCACTAAAAGAAACAGGGATGCAGGGATCTCAGCTGGAGACCACCCAGCAGCAAAGGTAAATCCAGCCTGGGTTCACTTTTGAGGGCCACCCACTCCCAACCCCACCCTTAGTGCCTCAGATTCAGAAAGCTCTGCACTGAAAGTGTGATTAGTGGCACACCGGAGAGAAGTTTTAGTTTGCAGGTTGGGGAATGGGAGTCTGCATACTGGAAAACTCCTATAAAAATCTAGGTCCTAAACAGAAATACCTCTCAGGAAGGACAGAGCATCGTAGCTTGTTTTAGCTACTGAGACTGAGAGTCTCGCCAGATCTACAGAGCCAGCTGCAAGAAACAAAGGGGTAGGTGTGGGAGTGGGGGTGTCTATTCATCATGACTAGGAAGAAAGGTTGTTGTTTGATTTATTTAATTTCAATAAAACTTATACTTTCGTATTTCAGTTGTTGGCTTTTGGTTTAGCTTGTACATTTCCTGAATGGGCCTTTCTGGCTATCCTTTATTTTTCTGTCTATATATTCTCTATAGAATATTTTCTCATATGTCAAAGCCATATATTTCTCTCTTTCAACATGAAGGAAACAGAGAAACATCCCCATGCTGCCACCCTCAGCAGCCTGGGGAATTCCTTTAAGCTTTCAGGGAATCTCAGCTCAGGCCGACCCGGAACTTTGGCTTTGCCCCAGAGATGCTGGTTGATCTATTTGGCACCACTGCAATGGGAACTGGTTTGAAAGGCCAGGCTGTCTCCAGCCACATGCTGGCATTTGTTTGTTATTTGTATGTAAGTAACAAGTGATGTTCTACTACACCACTGAAAATACACTCCTAAGCTTCCAAGTGGCATTTCCTACTCTGCCTCCACACACTCTGTGAAACAGACAGGTTCAAGGCCAGTCTCAGTGCATAGGCTCCTAATTCTCTGTCTCCCTCCCCAGATGACAGAGTATGTGTATTCGCTCCCATTCTTCTTATCCCTTTCAATCCCCTCAGTCTTTTTGAATTTGCTAAAAAGGGGAGTTAGGGTTTTTTGTTGCCTGCGTTTTTGCCTTTTTATCAGTTTCTAGCCATTACTGTGTCTTTCTTTGCTATCTATATCTCACAGATCCTCAACATAGGAAATTATGGTTATTTTTCCACACACACATGTGCATCTGCACACAAGCATGCACACTCATTCATCCCCCCACACATATACACACAAGCATGCACACTCATTCATTTCCCCTCCACCCACACACATAAGCACACAAGCATGCACACTCATTCATTTCCCCTCCCCCCACTTAATTGTATTACTGCACTTGGCTGCTATATAAAGCTGAGGTAGACTTGGCAATTCTTGAAAACAGAAATATAGACTCCAAGATCAAGGCATGGGTAGGTGAGATTTCTGATGAAAGCCCATGTCCTCTTTCGTACATTGCCATCTTCCTGCTGCAGCCTCACACAGAAGAAGGGGTGGGGTCTTTCTCATGAGTCTCTTTCTGTTTGACTTGCTCACTAACAAAGATCTGGACTTGTAATATCTTAACATATGTCAACGTATGAATTCTGAGAGAGACAATCACCTGTGATTTATCTGATTTCAGGTTTTTACATGTATCTTTCAGAAATTCTCCCAGCCCTATCAATTTGAATTTTATGTCTTTCCTGCCAACACTTTCTAGATTTTTTATTTATTTACTGAAAAGCAAACATATCAATGGACAAAAAAAAACTTATAACCATGATCTAGCTTCCTAAGAAGCTTATAAGAAATGGTAAAACATTAATCTAGAAACAACTAGAATGTTCTAACCAATCTGGTGGGGTATGAGAATATGGCATGTTATAATCCAAATGATACCAAGATAAGAGAGTGGATGTTCATGCATATCTTGGAGATTGAAAGGACCAGGGATGCTAGAGGGATTCCAAGTACTCATGGATTATCCTGTGGAGACAGATTTCATAGTGTTATACCAGAAAGTAGAGCATTTACAAAGAGCATTTTTACTTCTTATGAAGAAATACCCTTGAATAAATGGACTTAACCACCCCTGAAATGAGCTTCCAATAAAGAGGAAAGCTGCCCCTCCCTGGAAATGAGGAGCAAACTGGCCACTTAATATTGGTTCCCTTTCTAGGACACATCACATAATCCATAATTGGTAAAACTTCCACCCATCAACAATTTTTTTTATTATTTTGTTAACATACTGCTACATGTGATATTTGTTTTAAAATGCTTTTGTAACTGTGCATCATTTACAGAACCTTGTGTTTTTCATTTTCCTCCTAGAAAGTGGTTGGCGTGAACACCTTTCGTGTATAAATTCTACCTATTTATTTAGTTAAGCAGTCTTTCTTTCTGCCAGTTGGAAGATGCCCTTGAACAGGCGAGGAAAGCCAGAAGGAAGTGTAGGAGGGACAAGTGCAAACCGGAGGGCGAGCTAAAGAAGAACCAGGGGCGTGTGAAGAACCTGGAGAGCAGCAGGCAGCAGCTGGCAGAGCAGCTGAGGAAACGAGTCCCAAGGGATTCTGGGAAAATCTTAACACTAGGAGGAGCAGTGCTCTGTTTCATTTAGCATCGATTTCTAGGCCAGATATCTGAAGACCCAAGACAGTGACAAGAAGTTTGGAAAATAGAAATTTTTTTTATTTGATGGACTCCATTATAATCATTGCAAAGACAGAGTAAATAGATAATCTAAAGTATGTAACAGAAAGTGTCTGCCTAGGTAGCAGGTTAAATGAAAAGAGCAAGGCATATGAGGAATTTGAGGCCATTAGTCAAAAATGTTGTATTTGTCTCTCACTTAGGGTGAGATCAATGCCATAAAAGGCAAAGTACATTGACTTTGATGTGAAGATTTTGGATACTTTCACCACTTACATACTTGTTTGCCAGCTATAACGTCATTAGTACCGACAAAGCTGATTTTATAATTTAGTTTATAAATATTAAACCTTAAATTTAAAGTAGAACATGATAACACATAAATTTTTTCCCCAGCTAATTGGAGTTTTTTTCTATCCTGAGGAACCAAGGGGAAGGTGGCTTTCTAAGTTTAGTTCAAGCAGCCAGTGAAATGGATTTTTCTTACCTTGTTCCTTTGTCTCCCTCTAATTAGATTTCTTTTTGACCACTAAGGATTTACAACTCATTTATATTAAACTGAAAAGGGAAATAATTAACTCTAAGCATGAGCTACAGTCAGGTTAAAGCTCATGGCACACTGATAATTGGGGTCTGCAGTAAAATGGAAGACTGTCTAGTGAGCAACTTTAAGTTTGTGTCTTTTTCATTTATGTGGATATTTTGCTATCAGACCTGCTCTTGGTGAGACTTCACTGTGTTATACTAGGAAGCTATTAAACTTGGTATGTGCTTGGAAAAGATAAAATAGCCTAATGGAATAGTGCTAGTCAGTCACAAAAGGATAAATACCTCATGATATAAAATATCCAGAATAATAAACTATAGAAATGAAATCATAACTCCTGGGGCCTAGGAGGAGTTACTGTTCAATGGGTATAAAGTTTCAGATATGGAAGATGATTAAACTCTAGATAGTTGCTGTATAACACCATGTGTATAGTTAATAGTACTGCACTGTGCACTTGAAGTGTATTCAGAGGGTAGAGTTTATGTTAAATGTCCTTAAAACAATTAAGAATCAAAATTAGCAGAAAGCATCATGATAAATCTTAGGAAACTGACAGGTTAAGTAGTCTTGAACATACCACAAAGGACCCAAAACCTAAAAGGAATATATTGATTGATGAATGTGATGTCACTTTAAGAAAACACAGTTAAAAGTGAGACAAGTCAGAAAGAAAAATATCTACAGCAGGTATAAAGAATACATATTAAGAATAATGAAAGTCTATAGTATAATAACAACATGAACAACTCATTAGGTGTAAAGGCAAAGCATACACAGAGGGTTCATTTAGTGTCATAGCCATTCAGAATAAAGCAATGAAATGTTAATCTATGTTCTGAAAATCTTATAAATATGCTGACATTGTGGGTGAGTATATAGGAGTAATGATCTCACATGACTATTGAAGACCCAAAGGTTGGGCTGTTGTACGATATTTTGTTTGTGTTCTGACAAATAAAGCTTGCCTGGAGATCAGAGGGTGGAGCCAGCCACTAGTTAACCATAGAGGTCAGACAGCGGTAGTACACACCTTTAATCCCAGGACTTGGGAGGAAGAAGCAGGAAGATCAGGAGTTCAAGGCCACCCTGTGCTACACGAGATTGAACCAGTCTAAAAGAGAAACAGAGCTGGGTGTGATGGTGGTGCACACTTTTAATACCAGCATTAGGGAGGTGGAGGCAGAAATAGAAGGCAGGTGGAGATGGGATCTCGGCCCCCATTCAGTCTGAGGATGTGTAGATCTGCTTCTCTGATCTCCAGGAAAGCTTTATTTGTCAGAACACAAACAAAATATCGTACAACACACATCTATGCATAACCCAGCAGTTCCCTGCCCAGAAGCTACTTTGAAGAAACACTTTCATGGACAAAAGGGCACATGTGTATGAGCAACATTACTTGTAAAAGTAAATGTTGGGAAAGCTCTAAGTTTATCAATAGGTAAATTCATAAATAAACTACAGGATGTCTAAACATGGAATGATATGTTTTAGTTCATTTGCAAATGAAATAGTCTGTATGGAGGCAACATAGAAACATTTCTGACATATTCATTGGGTACATTATAGATATGGACACATAAATTTACACAATACTAAGTGTAAGTAGAAAAAACCCTATTTTTGTAGTTATATACATACTCATAAATACACACATTTTAGCACCTGGAAGAAGTCTGGAAGGATTCACACCAAATGCACAAAAGAGGCCTTCTTGGAAGCAAATGAGGGATGGATATAGTAGCTAAGGATAAATGTTGATATATAGATGAAATGATGAATTTTCATGGCAATCAATTCATTTGCTATTCCTATAATTTAAAAAATATTTAAGAAAAGTAGTTTTATTCTGCACTATTTTAATTTTTACCTTTTTTTTTATAAACAGGAAGAATTCAGAACGAGTCAGTTAAATTCAAAGGTAGAGAATGAGTCATCCTGGTGGCTGAACTTTGAACAGCAGTTGAAGAACTTTGGTTGTTTACCTGATACCTGTGTGCACCTATGTTGAGATCCATAGGTGGTGATTGGTGCTTCACTAACAAATTCTCTGCCAAGATGTCTTTAGCCTAAGTCGACTGTAGACAAAGTGGGAAAATAACATTAATTACTAAAGTAAAGTACCGCACAGATGCATGACCCTAGGGAAAATTACTTTTTAAGCTTAAATTTCTTTCTGAGGGTAATTAAAACCACACAGCTTATTTGTTGAATGTTTTCTGCGAAATAGGAACCGAGATAAAATTCTGGGCATATATTTTTCACTCATTTATCTTCCTGACAACCTTTGAGCTAACATTATTAAATGCTGCAGTACTCTGGTAAGCATAGAGTATGACCCTCTGTATGCAATCAGTGTTAGCAATTTAATTTTTGTGACTATTATTCTTTATGATTAGAAAGCAATTATCCTGTAAGTTCCATAGCTAGCTGTGATTTCAAAATGTTATTTCATAACACATAACTATTTATAATAAGCTTTAGGCCATCTGACTATTTCATACTATATTACCATGTGAAAAAGTAATTAAAAATATATGAAGTAAATTTAAAACATGCCTGCACTCACAGTTTTTACATACACCCAGATAGAAAATATTATGTCAGGGCTAAATGAGTATCTCAGCAGTATTAAAATGGCGTGAAATAATTTAGAACTCTATGCTTATCTTTTGATACAACCTGAGCCAAATGAGATAATCGATCTCATTGTCTTATGAATATACTTTATTTTCAGACATAATATTAATCTTCAAGTGATTATCCTGTTTACTAGGCATATCTCTGAATCTTTGATTCTATACAAAGCAAAAATATCAAAAATTTCAATTTACATAAAACTTACATTTTTATCTTAATGATTTCAAAATTTTTTTTAAAAAAAAGGTCATGGTGCAACTCGTTTATTTGTACAATTAAATTAAAATCAGTATATCAGTATATTACTAATTTTTACTTTTAAAGAGGTCCACAAAAATGATTTCTAATGAATCATAGCAACCAGTATGGTATGATACGCCTAAGGGTATAATAGTGGCACTCATGTCTTGGTGGTAATCAACAGTTCTCTAATTGGACTTAAGGTACACTTAACAGGTGGGAAGTTATACATGGTACTAGAAGCCTAGGCAACCACCTGGGGCTAGTGAGGTCATAGATCTTCAAGGAGAGTCTATGACCATCATTTTACTGAACTAGCATGATTTCTAAGTGCCGCCTGAATATTTATCCTTATGTCCACAAACAAGTGTCGCTCTCATCCCTCATCAGAGAAGCTTCTCTTTGCAATACAAGGAGACATTACAGACAACCACAGCCACTCAAAATGTGAAGAACAAGTGATTGTGGGGTAGCCAGCCCAACTAATACATAACACAACTACAGCTAAGGCCTAGTGTTCTATTGTGGTGAGGAGACACCATGATCACAGCAACTCTTATAAAAGAAAGCATTTAATTGAAGCTTCTTATAGTGTCAGAAGTTTAATTCATTTTCATCATGGTGGAAAGGATGGCAGCGTGCAGGCAGACATGGTACTGGAGAAGTAGCTGGAAGTCCTACATTCAGATCCATAGGCAGCAGGAAGAGAGAGACACTGGGATGGGCTTGGACTTTTGAAAGCCCAAAGCCCACAACCCCTGTGACACATTTCCACCAAGTCCACACCTCCTGATCTCTCTCCCTGATGACAAAGCATTCAAATATATGGGCCTATGGGGGCCGTTCTGATTGAAACCACCACAGGGAACATCATGGAAGAGGGAGCAGAAACATTGTAAGAGCCAGAGAACCAGGAAAGTTGCTGTGAGATTGTGTTTCCTAGAAATGATGGGGAAACTTCATCCTGCAACCTGCCTGAAAAAGACCGGAAGTGCACCAGTAGACATGCTAACACGAAAAGGGGAATCTCGGGTGACCTTGCCTGTAGACAAAGAACTGCAGGCAACTAAGGAATGCTGAGAGCAGGAGGAACTCTGTTCCCCAAAAAGAAGCCCCCTAACTGGTTATCCAATACCAAGTGGTCAGCTGTGACCTCATATACATTCAAGTAATACTAAAAGGACATAGCCAGTTTTATGTATGTATTTAGGGGTGTGTATGTAAAAAATAACCAAGAAGAAGAGGCCATGTTTTCAAGAGGGAGCAGGGTGTATGTGTGTGGCAGATGGGAAGGATTAGAAGAAGGAGAGGCAGGGTAAAATGATATGATTATGTTTTAATTAAACCTTTCAAAGAATATCCAGTCTCATGCCTGGGCTTGTGCTGCCTCTAATAATCCATTGAATGTGTCTTTAAACTGAGTAAATCACAGACCAGAACCAGGTCTATATGATTACCTTGTGTTATTTGTGGGATAACTAGAGATTTATGAAACTGAAATGTGCAGAAAGAGGTCCTATTTCTAATATCATATCTCATTATGCCTGTTAAGTATAATTGTGTTTGTATTTACTTTTATAAGAAATCTTAAACAGATAATTATATTTTTGGAGATTTTATTTATTTTTATTTCATGTTTATAAAGGTTGGGCTGAATGAATATCTGCATATCACATGCATGTAGTGCCCACAGATGCCAGAAGAGGACATCAGCTCCCCTGGGACTGGAGTTACATACAGTTGTAAGCTGCACTGTGGGTACTGGGGATTGAACCTGGGACCTCCAGAAGAGCACCATCTCTCCAGCCCTGAACCAACACCGTATAAACAACAACAGCAGAAAAAGGAAGAGAAGGAGTAGGAGGAAGAAGAAGGAGGAGGCAGAGGCAGGATTTAGTGTCCCTAAGCCCTGGTACTTTCATACAATGGAAAGTAAAACATATTCTAAAGTAGATTGAATCCTTCTTTCCATTCTTATCTACTCCTGGTTACTTAAGGTGATTTTAAGGAGCCTCAGTAGCATTACCTGGCTGAAGAAATGATGCAGCTACAATCTTTAGAGCTATTCACCCCTGTGCTCAAAGAGCTGAGAGTTCTTTTTACTCCCCCCTTTTCTAGTAGTCCTAGCTATAGTTATCAGATGACTACTCACATTAGTGATCTTATACTCTCCCCAATTCTAATATCACTCCAAATCTCCTAGATTGGAATCTGTTGCAAATTAGGGTACCAGGCCTGGATGCTGAGTTTGCTGGAACTGTGTGTAAATTAAATTGGTATCTGTCCTACTTCGCTTTTTATTGCTATGATAAACATCATGACCAAAAGCAACTTGGGGGGAAAAGGGCTCTTAAAACTTCCCCCATCACTGAGGGAAGCCAGGGGAGAGACCCAAGGCAGGGACTTGGAAGCAGGAATAGAAGCAGAGACCTAGGAAGAACACTGATGACTGGTTTTCCTCAGCTGGCTTTTTTATACAACCCAGGACCACCTGTCCAGTGATGCTACTGGTCCCAGCAGGCTGAGAACTTCCACATAAATTATCAAGAAAATATACCACATTCCTACCTATAGACCAACGTGAAGCAAGTACTTTCCCAGAAGACACAAGCCCCTGTCAAGTTGACAAAAATCTGACCAATGCAATATTGTTCTTCTTGAGCAGGGTTCTTGAATTTGGTGTGAATTCTATTGATAATATTGTTGCTGAGTTTAAGATAGCTAATAGTGTCAGATACAGAAACCCCAGTTAAGTAAAGAATTGTGTGTAAAATTCAGCATTTTTCTTTTAAAAAAAACTTTTCTTTCTCTTCATATGAAAGAGAGTTGGATAAGGTCTCACTATTTAGCCCTGGAACCCATTATGGTAGACTAGGCTTGTCCCAAGGCGTGGGCCACTATGCATGTCTGAAAGATTTCTCTTCCTCCAAAGAGGGCTCTTTCTTCCCTGAGCTTTTCTTTCCATGCTGTAGTGATATTGCCCTTCATTAAATACCAAGAGATCTAAAAGATATCTAGATTCTAATTCCGATCTTTGTAGTGATTTGGACGAAATCACAGAATCACAGATATTCTGTGTTCTAATTTCTTTCATTGAAGATTGGGAAAGTGTCACACTCACTTGTGATAAAAAGAAATGGAGGCTATGGAATAATTATGCTAAATGTATTTAGCAAAAGTAAGAATTTATTTATTATAACACATTCAGTTCCTGGATCTGAAAAAGCAACTGGAAGTTGAAAAGATCCATTCAGCCCAAGTAGAAAAGAAGAGATTGATGACTCTTCTTGTATCATCCAGGAGCTGCACAATTTGAATGAGAGGCTAGAGAAGGAAAGGGAGGCCAGTTTAGCTTAACTAAAGATAACTAAGAAAAAAAAGAAGCAAGATGTTGGAAGCTTCGTGGAGACAGAGAAAATGACTCTGCACTTGGAGGTGATGCATGATGGGAGACACCCAGACTGCCCGCCTGAGCTGGAGGGTCACATAGAAGGAAGATGTGCAGCATGCACCGGAACTACTCAAGAGTGACTTGCAGCTACCAATGGGTGACCCCCTGACCTGTGAGCAGATGACTAGAGCTGAGCACTCCTTTTAGATTTCTGAACGTGGAAGTGGATAGAAAAGGGAAGGGAAAAAATCAGAGTGCTATCTTGAGATATTTCATGTTGGAAGCTGTAACTCTTGAGACTGTTTAGACCAAGCCGGACCTCAGTGGTCAGTATTAAAATCCTACAGTGCCACTTCAGTGTGACTTGAAGATAGCTTCTGGTTTCAATATAATTCTACTCAGTGCAGCTCACGAAGCCTTCTGGTTCTAGCACAACTGAGATGAAAAGTGAAACCAGTGGCAATGTCTTCCATGAAGAATGACTTTGTGTTGTGATCATTCCCTAGGGGTGGCCCAGATACTTATAAGACCTGTCCGAATGAATGATAGACACAAACAGCCTTGCTGAGAGAAGGGGACATTTTCTTCTTGTGTCCTCTGGCATCTTTTTAACCAGCCAACACAAGAAGAAAATTTTATGACATGCCCTGTAGCCGTCATCTGTTCCTTCAGTGACCCTATGCCCAGCAAACTCTCATGTCAATGGCTCATATCAGACCATGAATAGCAGCTAACTACTCATAGTTGAGAGGGTTTTGCTTTACATTCAGCAAAACAAATGGCTAGTTGTGACAGCCTCTGCTCGTTATGGGCAGAATTTGGAACCATCTGAGAAAGATATGACCCAGCAATTGGTATTTGTTACAGTAATATCTTCACTTCTGGCTACCGTTTTCCCCCAATCTTATTGTGTGGTTGTAACAAGATAGCTGATGTTGGAGAATTTATAAATTTCAACCGTATTTCTTCTGATCCTGGAGGCTGTGAAGGGAAGGGGAAGGTACCCGAAGGTTCAGTGTCTGTGATGCCACTTTGCTTTAAAGCTGACCTTTTGCAGTATCCTCATGTGGAAGATGGGAAAAGGGATCGAGCATTCCCTTGTTACACTTTGAAATGTCACTAATCCGATTCATGATGTGTTCACCTCTCAAAATATCTGCCTGCTAACTCTGAGTAATACAGAGTGCATTTCAATTTGTGAATTTGGGGGTACATTCAGTCTGCGGTATTTTTGGTCTCCCCTGTACTTTTCTTAGAATATGGGCTGAGCATATTATTAGCTCCCTACTATTATTAGCATCCCTAATCTGAAAATTTTAATTCAAAAATAGTCCAAAACTTGAAAAAGAAATCAAGTCCTAATACGATGCTACATATGAAGAATTTTATAACAAAGTATTTCATATAGAAAATTATTCAAAGTATTCTATACAATTACTGAAGTTCTGTAATGAAGTATATGCACACCATAAATGAGTTTTGTGATTAGATATGGGGGGGGGTTATCTCATGGGATATGTGCAAATATCACCAAGCCCAATAAAATCTGGAATCTCAAGCACATTGGGTCCTAGGCAGTTTGAACAAGCTCTACTCAACATTTATAAAACTCTGTGAATACTTAGGCCTTCTCTTCCTCCTCCACATCTTTTACATTCTGCATTTACTGTGGATTCTGCCTTTCCCTGGTCACTGAGAACCACCTTACTCCATGTCCTGCAAGTTTCATTTGTTGCTATCTCAGCCCACCTGAGACTCCAAAGGACCTGACTCTCCTTGTCCTTGGGTGTGACTCCTGATTATGCTCAGAATCTCAGAAACTCAGAAACTCTTTTTTTTCCACAAATATTAGTAGTGAGTCATAAAAGTCTAATGCTGTTGATTGGCTTATTGTAAATTCACACTCACTAGGCATGTGTTCCAATACTTGCTGACTTTCTCCAGATCCCAATGCTGTATAGAAATTCCTTGTCCTATTTCACCCCCTACTTTATTTCATACGCAAATCCCTCCTCACATTCTAATCCTACCTTTCTGAATATCTCCTTCCAATAAATAAGACCTGATTAGATCAAGGCCACTAAGTAGAGCTTATCTCTACAGCTTATGCGTTTGGGTTTTCCCCGACACCTCAATCCTTACTTTTCATCCTGTTTCTATGAATAAAATATTACTCCATATAACCATTATTCACCTATTTCAAGAAACAAAATCAAATCTAAATATTTAAGACCTTTCCTCAGACACTAGAGAACATGTCTGGAAATGAAACCAAAGCACATACATCCGTCTTTTGTCTCTCGGACACCAGGTGGTGGTCTGCTTAACAGATCACCCAAGGCCCTTGTCACTTAAGTTTATAATTATGTCTCTTGGTTCTGGGCATGGATAGGGTCAGTGTATAGGTTTTCAGTCCAGGGGTGATTGAGGCTAGAGTCAGATGAAGGTCACTTCATTCAAACATCCAGTCCTGGGCTAGGGTACACAGAACAGCTGGACAAGGTTGGATATTTCTCTCTGTAACCTCTCCACATGGCTCGTAGGGCCTTTCTCAGGGCATGGCTGCCATGGGGAGCTAACTTCAAGTATGACAACTCACAACACTAAGGATAAGTGATCCAAGAGACCAAGCTGAAAGCTGTATATAGCCTTAGGATTTACAGTCCTGTGGTATCACTTAGTGCGTGCCACAGACAAGTCACAGAGTCAGGCGTCTACATAAGATTGTCCTACCAGACAGTAGAGTCCATTGGCAGACTATCTATCCAGTTAGGTACATATCTCACAGCCTACTTACTCCTTTTACCTCTGTGATCATTATTTCCCTCATTTTTCTTAAGTTTTCTGAAAGACTGGTGATTTTGTCCATTTCCCAAACTACTGTGGATAAAATCAAACTGGTTGCCTTCTGTCGAAGTTGGCATTTCTGGAGGCTTCTTGAACTAGTAGCCTGGTCCGTCCCATCAATTGTTATTGAAGTGGGCTATTGACCTCCATTCTGTTCTCCTATTACCATGTAGACTTGCCATTACCTTTCATCTAGCATATTTCAGTAGTTTCTTAAATTACGTTCTTTTGCATCTCACATTTCTGTGTTCCAGTTTACCCTACATAACAACTGGATTCATTCTTCCAATGCATAACCTCATTGAATTATTTCTCCGATTAAGAATGAACTCCAAACTTCTGCTTTCTGGGTTTGCTATGGCCTAAGTACTCTCAATCCTCCTTGGTAGTTTTAGATGTCATTACTTTGATTCATGGACCTTCATTTCAGCCATCTTAAATGCTTGCCGTTCATCTGATATGCATTTCCACCAATACTACATTCTATGTGAAATAATGCCCTTTTCTACAATTCACTATTCAACCTCTCCTATTAACTTTTTTGCCTGTTCCTGAATTTCTGTGGCACTTTTAGAGCCCCCATGTTACATTGTGTAGTCCTTTAACTTTGCTTAAATAGAAAGCATCTCTCAGGAAGAAAATGGATTTTATTAATGTTTACAGAGCTTTCTATACTCTTTGAACCCAATTACTAGCATTAACTTCTACACATGCCTCCTAGTGTTCATGGGTTCAGTGACTTGTCTAAGGTCACATAATTAAACAGTAGAGAAGGATCTAAACTCCAAATTATGTTTATGTATGCATGTGACCACACGCTGTTGTTGCCTAAAATATTTTTGGTGGTACAAATTGATTCTGTTCATTCTCTAAGGCATATATGTTACGCTGAACTTCTGTTTGAATTGTTTATTTCATCTTTTTCCAATTATGATGCCAAGAATATTAATGCTCACTGGTACAGTGGAAACAAAAGCATTTTCAAAGGCATATTATACTGAGAGAGAAAGAGAGAGAGACCCAGGGCAATGTAGAAGTGATAGGCAATCTCAAAATTATCTTGATTATTTTGAATTCCCATTGGCCCTGCGTTTTTGGGACACAGCATTTTTAGACATAATTTTAAAAAGCAGCATTAAGATGAATGTGCATTAATCTATTAACCAACTCTTTTCTGATATAAAAAAATACTGGGTGGGTTTTTTTTTCCTGCTTAAATTTCAAATTATTTTGAAGGTACAACTGTCTTCTGTTTAGGGAAGTATCCTTACTCTCTCCTGAATATCCTACTTAGTAAAACGCATTATCAATTGAAAATGTTCTATGAGTAGTTAGCATTGCCTGTGGATACCCACCATGGGAAGCCATGCTTGGAGCAAGTGCCGCTTTTGCCTACCTGCATATTAACCACTCACAGAAATGCACAGCCTAGATGACCTTTCTAGGTAATGGGGAACCCTTGGCCTCTTCATCTTGCCATTTCTTCACATCATTGACTTAGTAGTTTTACAGAGGCCTGTGCCTTTTCAGTCAGGGCTATAAACGCTTTCAAACCTGGCGTATGTCTCCTGACTTTGTTATTGGAACATTTATTGTTGAAAGCATCATTATTGCTTATCTTAGGGCAAAATAAGTCAACTAGAAGATCAAGCTAATTAATCCTTTGCAACCATTACCTCATATTAAAGAAATTTGGGATCTAATATTTGGCTATTGTTTGCATCTGTTCAGTATGCTTCTGCTCAAATCCAATTTGGACAGTTAGCTGTGTATAGCTGAGTAATGTATTTAATTCTTCTGATTCTCAGTGCTCTCACTCATAAAGCAGGGCCAATCTGAACTCTTAAGGGCTATTATGAAAGAAAAAGTGAGGGCACCAGTTGTTACTTTCAGAAGTGAGAGAAATATATTCAACCTTCAAAATGTAATTATAAACTACAACCAACCTAGAAATGTTTCATTTATCACTTCTATGGCATTTTTTCTAGATGCTGGTGGAGCATGTGGGTAATTGAGCATACCTGGCCATTAACATTAATACTCTAACCTCTGTGAAGCTGATGGATGGCAGGCAGGTCATTGACTCTCTGCCAGGTCTGAGTTCACAACCAACAACTCCTGCATGTACTGTGGAGCATCTGTGTGCTGGAACTACGTAGCGTTCCTTGTCAGCTTCCAAATGAGCAGGCACCTGGTGTGAATATTCTGACCACATTAAGAAAACAACTTTGGGGACTGGAGTTTATCACAAAAGTTTGAAAGTGACTTTAGTAAATATCAGTGGGCAATGTGGCCAACCTCCTGTTAAATCTGTAATAATTTGAATGTCTTAAGCATTTATTATGTTTCCATAATATGTCAAGCATTGCATTAGAGATACAAGAAGGTACAAACTAGTAGCCTTTCATGGGGCATTTAGAATACTGTCTCTACTCTATGTTTAAAGATGAGACTCTTCAGCACAGCATAGGAACCAACTAGTTATGGCCAATGTTTTGCTGACTCAGATGTTTCCCAAATGGGGCTGGAGGAATGGCTGCCGCATAAGACACATTTTTTTTTTTTTGCAAACATAAGGATTGAGTTTAATTCCCCAGCATCCACATAAAAAGCTAGGCATGCATGTTACAGTGGATGGCCCCACACCCATGCACACATGATCAGCACTGATTGGATTCTGTGGAATGCAAAAGGAAAAAGAGGAGATAAAGCCTGGAGGAGGCTGTGTTCAGGAAATAAGGGGAGAGATGGAAGAGGGAGAGAGGGTTGGATATGGTGAATATACATTGTGTGCATGTATGAAGCTCTCAAAAGAACAAGAGACACATATTATTGTTAAGAAAGCTAACATGGCTATGTGTGCCTATAATCTCAGAATTCGGGGATGGAGATATGAGGATCGTGAGGGAGCTTGATGTCTAGCGAGTGTAGCTGAAGTGATGCGACCCTGCCTCAAGGCAACAAGGCATAGAATTATAAAGCAAGACATTTGATGTCCTGTTGTGGCCTCTACATGGGTGTGCGTGGGCAAATGTCCCTACCCTACTTGCATGCATGAAACACCACACACACACACACACACACACACACACACACACACACACACTGTCCAGAGTGCTAACTTAGACATCAGTTTTTTAAATGTTTCTGGCCTTTGATCACATGCTATTTCTTAGTAGTGACTAACACCGTCTGGCTCATAATCACAAGCTTCACATTGTCATTAGTTTTCCTTGCTTTCTCGAAATGTTGCTGATATGGTCCCTTCTTTGTTTCTTTCTTAGCTCTCTTTCTATAACCCGTAAGAGTCAAGACAAAAGTGGGTTGTGTAATAAGCTAACAAAGACTATTTATTGGGGTCCAACCCCTTGATAGCCTTTACCCAGGGTTCATGGGAGAATCTACAACCAGCTGATAATCTAATCCTTGATGATATCAAATGAATATACATACACAAAACTCTCTAGTCCATTCACTTTATTCTTCTGAGTCAGTTCTCTGTCTACACAGCTTCTTTTCTGCTCTCATGCCTAGCTCCTTTCTTGCCTGATTCTCTCTACATTTTTCTGCTGTTCCCTCTAAGTGCTATCTTAATTCCTTCTTCTTGTTCTGCCCCATCTTGGTTCTCATCCATCTAGTTCTTCCCCATCCTAGTTCCTCTTCATCCTTAGTTCCTCTCTTTATTCTTCTATGTTCTCTCTCTCTCTCTCTCTCGTTCTTCCCCATCTAGATCTTTCTCATCTCCTTAGTTCTTCCCATCTTATTCTTTCCCATCTAGTCCTCTTCCATCTGGTTCTTCCTCCTCTAATTCTTCCCCATCTTCCATCTCATTCTTCTAGTTCTCAATCTAGTCCTCCCTTTCACTCTCAGGTTTTCAGTTATATACCCATGCAATAGCAATGCCCTGGCTAAGGCAAGGTCAACAGGCTTGAATTCCCTCTGGGTCAAAGGGAGGGTCAATAAGATCCCCACAAAGAGCAGTAATTATCAGTTATCATTTACAACCCAAAAATAAAGTGACTGATGGGGATAGAATCAACTGAGGACTAAATATGGTTAGAAGTGAAATTATGTGCTCAAACTATATTCTTAGAAGTGGTTAAGTAAAGTGTTAGGAGTCTATCAGTGTCGAGTGAAAATAAAACTGCCTTATTTTCCTTTGGTCCCTTTTCTGTCCAAGCTATCTTGACTGCCACCATTTTCTGGCAGGGAGGGGGAGTGTACTCGGTAGCTAGGCAACCTGAGTCAGAGCTTGACATACCTGGTAAGTAAAAGCCCTTTACTTCTGAGTTAATTGATCTAGAGCAGAGATAGCATTTGGAAGAAAGAAAGTTAAGCTTAATTTGCACATCCACCAGGCCTTCTCAAACAGATAGTCTGGAAGCTTAAGTCTGTTCTTAGAAAGTCTGGGAGGTGTCTCAGATAAGATACTTTTGTCCAGAGAAGGTCCTGGCTGGATGTTGCTAATCACGATAATTACAGAAAGGCCTGAAAATAGGGGTCTGGCTATATTACTGCTGTTAGTACAATTGGGAGAAGGTTGTCGAATTGTTCCAATAGTAATGGGGAAATTGTGTTCAATGAATGATCAAACAGACTGTTCTTAGAAAAAGAATCGAATGGAACAGCTACAATGGCACACAAGAAATTCATTATAGGAGACAGCTAATATTCAAAAGCCAATAACACCAGACTTCCTTGAGTGTTGGCTTTATTCTCTGGAAATGCCTTTGACTTCTTCCAGGTATAGCTTTCTCATAGTCAGCTGAATTCCTACTTCATATTTCTGTGGCCCGCAGCAATAAGCATTGAATAACTGTTCACTACTGGTATTATTATTGGTATTGGCATCATCATTATCAACCTTGGAGCAGATGGAAAGCATTAAAAAAAACTATATAATTATTGAAGAAGGAAGCCCACCAGTTAGTTGGACATTTCTTTTGACCACATAAAAATGTAAATAAAGAGTAAATAAAGCAGGTGGATATTTTTGGACTATATTATATACAATATATCATGTCATAATGAAACTCCTTATTTTGTATGATTAATATGAAGTAATAAAAGTAAGGCAAAATGATAAAATTCATAGGTAATTCAAATTATAGCAAGTTCATAGGCAAACAGGATCTTTTATTATACATAGCAATTCTTAGTCTAATCCAAGGACCATATATTTAGAAATCTTCATTAGTGTCTAGAGTATGACAGGATTTTTTTTATTTCACTGGTTACCTAAATCAGGTAGAAGTTCAAAGGCCAATGACACCTTTACTTTAGGCTTGAAAAGCCAGTTCAGAGAAGCTGAACTTTGAAGTGCTAGCCTAAAAGGGTAAGATTGAGCCTGCAGCTTGCTTCATCAGAAGGGCACAGTTGCTTTGACTACTCAAATTTTTGTTGTTAGGGTATTACAGCTCAGACCCATGGACTTTCTTTTAGGTGTTTGATCATCTCATGATTGTTAATATTTATTATCAACTTGACAGGATCTAGAACTACCTAGGAGACAAACCTCTAAATATGCCAGTGGGGTATGATTGGGTTAACTGAGGTGGAAAAAGTAAATATGGCCAGCACCATCCCACTGACTGGTGGTCCTAGCCTGAGTAAAAAGAAGAAAGCAAGCTGAGCACCAGCATCATCTCTGCTTTCTGACAAGGAACTTGATGTAACCAGCTGCTTCCTTCCTATTCCTGATGCCACATCTTCCTCATCACCATGGACTATGCCCTCAAACTGTGAGCCAAACCCTTCCCTCCTTAGATGGCTTTCATTAGGTATCTTGTCCTAGTGACAGTAGCAAAGCAGCAGCAGTACAAGTAATTAGTCCTTCTAGTTTGTCTCTTCTTCCTCCTTCCCCTCTCTATTTACCTACCTTCCCTCAATTTTCAACCTCTATAGTTGCAGGCACAACTGTACAAACTGACAATCTGTGATCAATCAGGTAATGCTGTGAAACAATCTTTGTACACTGTAAATATGTATTACTCTCATTGGTTAATAAAAGAGCTGTCTGGCCAATAGCTGGACAGATAGCAGTTAGGTGGGACTTGCAGGCAAAAAGAGAGCATGAAGAAGAAGGGAGGAGTCTGAAGGATCTTGAGGAGACCGATAGAAAATCAAGATGAACATGCTGTGTTGAAAAAAGTGACAGAGTGTAGATAAGAAATATGGGTTAATTTAAAATGTAAGAGCTAGTTAGTAACAAGTCTGAGCTATCGTTGGAACATTTATAATTAATAATAAGCCTCTGTATGATTACTTGAGAGCTGGCGGTCCCAATGAAAAACTCTACTACAAGGTTCCCCACCTTCATGAAATGTATGTAATATAAAGTAAGAAAACAACCATGTCTGACACCTCATTAGTGCCAGACATTTTTTTGTTATTATTATTTTTTAAATGAGGAGTAAAAAATTCTACAGAGGCTCCTGGCATACAGAAAGTTAGATTGCTTCACTACAAACTTCAATTTGGGTCTCTTAGAAATCCAGGCCCTAGGGTTAGTTGTGCTTTTACAAATTAGAAGATGTGTCTTTCTGGTGCAAGCTGAAATCTTTACAGCAGAAGGTATCACAGGGTCTCTTCCACCCACCTCTCACTCCTTCCTCATGGTTGAGTGTGAGCCAGCCTACTTTCTCAACATAGGTTAATTCATAACAGTAGAAAATTACTTTTATGAAGTAGCTAATAAATAATTTTATGTTTGGGGGGTAACCACAACAAGAAGAACTGCACCAAACAGTTGCAGATTAGGAAGGTTGAGAACCACTGGTCTAGATGATTGGATCTCCATTGTTTGTTGGGCATGTTCTATTTATTTTTCTCTCATTTACCTTGGCCACAGTGCCTTCTTTGATGTGCTTTGAGCACATCAGACACACACATATCTTATAATCCTGACCTGACTGCTCCTTCTCCCTGAAATACTTTATTAGCTCTTCAGAGCTGTGGAGGTAAGGGCTAATCAAGGGGATATCTGGTGTAGCATGAGCCCTAATTGGTCTTAATAATAAAAACCTGGAGTCAGATATAGGCGTAAATGCTGAAAGATCAAAGAGACAAAGCAGCCAGCCAATTCTTACCTCTACTGAAGTCTCAGCCTGAAAGAGCCAAGCTCTTGTCTCCATCCCACCTTATCACTTCCTCTTTCTGCCCAACCATATCACTTCCTGTTTCCAACCTCCCAAGTGCTAGGATTAAAAGTGTGTGCCACCACTGACTGATTAGCTCTGCACTCTGATCTCCAGGCAGGCTATATTTGTGAGAGCACAAACAAATATATCACCATATTTCTCCTTTTTTGACTAAAACAATTATAATTAATATCAGAAAAAACTATATACAATAAGTACAATAACTATATACAATATATACAGGCAGTAAGTACATCAACAATATCTAGTCCACTAACAACTGACAAATTCAAAGAAAATACTCCATATCTATGCTATCTAGGTGAGTCCAAAATGTTGTACCTAATTTACTTTCTATCCTAGCTTACATTGCCAAAACTATCTTTTAATGTCTCTTAAACTTATACACTTTACATCTTTTAAGTGACTTTTTTCTGAATCTAGTAACAAGGAAAACTATAACATAAAGTCTTTAACTCCATCAGAGACCCTAGAAGGAAATAATATTACCTGAGTAAGCAGGAAGTGTAAGCAAGCAACTTCCAAAAAATGTGAGAAATGATAGAAACAACTGGCTGCCTGGACAGTCCCCTGAGGTCCTTCTGCAATGTTGGGGCATTCATCTTTGGCCTACAGGCCTAGAATATCTGTCAGCAGTTGAGGCAAGAGCTTACTTTTGCCACAAAGAAAGTAAACTCCATGTGGAGTTTCTCAATGCCCATCGTCTTCTCTGAAGTAGATTGGTGCTGCCAGGAGCAGACATATCTCATTGTCATAAAAAAAAAGAACCTATGTTAAGCCAGGTGGTGGTGACACATGCCTTTCATCCCAGCACTTGGGAGGCTGAAGCAGGTAGATCTCTGAGTTCGAGGCCAGCCTGGGCTACAGAGCAAGTTCCAGGACAGGCTTCAAAGCTACACAGAGAAACCCTGTCTCAAAAAAACAAAAAACAAACAACAATTAAAAAAAACCTATGTTATTAAAAATGTCTTAAATGCCATATCTTGTAGATCTCTGAAGTGTTTGAAAATGACCTATCTAAAGTACATCTCTGTTTGACCTTGAAAACATACCTAATATGACCACAAATTCGATTGCAATAGGTGACTAATTACTAACCTGAATTTCCTTATTATCCTAAATAGTTTGTAATAATAACTTTCAAGGACTAGCAATTTGCATTACATTGTTAAATGAGATATAGAGGGATATATAGGTACAATACCTTGAACAAGGTTAGAAATGTATGTACGGTATGTTCTAACAAAAATAAACTCAACTTTGTATCAATATACAAAGATCCATATCAATGTAAAATATTTAAAACTAGTGGTTGCTTTTTTGGTTTAAAAGTAGATTCAATAATCTACTTTTTTATCCTATTTCTACATCACCCCTGTTTCTTTTTAGAGTAGATTCAATAATCTACCCTTATATCTTATATCTATATCTCCCTTTTTTCTTTACAAAACAAGCTCCCTGAATCTAATTTCCTTTGTTCAGCTTTTTTCCTGGTCATTACCAATAACAACATGTAAACAACCCCCCTAAACAATTACAATTATCCATAACCCAGTGAACAACCCAAAACCACCCACCCCACTTCTTGAGAGTGTGGGTGTCATGTTCTCAAATTTACTTCCTGCTGTCTGGGGGTGAAGGCATCTTTAGTGGATCCTGAATAGAAAAATTTGGGTAAATTGTCAAATCCTGGGAGAAGTAGTTGTGTTATTTGTTGTCCAGTCTCTGCATAAATGGGAAAGTGCAGGGCTTATCTCAAATAGTCTGTGAGGCTGGATCATCTCAGCTAGTCATCTCAAAATTGTCCTGAGCAGTTTGTAGTCCAAAGCCAATCTTTGGGTGGTATTTGTCAGCTTAATG
>CABHPH010127168.1:0-13421 GCA_902168325.1 Peromyscus nudipes
CCGGAGGCTAGCTTGAAGAGGAGATGTAGCTTTAACAGAGAGGGTTCACATTGCCTCAGAGATCTCTGCGCTATGGCAATTACAGGTGGCCTTTCCATTCTAAAAGATGCCTCCCCAGGTGAGTCTAGTTCCACCCCTACAGAGGGAAGAGGGAAGACTTGGAGAGTTTCTATTTTTTGAGTAAGAGAAGTTACTAGGCTTTTCAAGTTCTTCAGTTCCTCCCTTGTCTTATTCCAAGATTTTTGTTCCTTAAACTTAGTGTCATGGTCAAGAGAAACCGGACTCTGTTTAAATGGTGTAATACAAGGGCTTTCAGGTTCTGCTGGCGGAGCAGAGGCTTTTGTCTCTGCCTCATCTACCTTAGGGAATGATCCCTCCTGCTTTTCAGGGTTAGGATCTAAATTATCCCGGATAAATGCCCACAGGCCAAGGGCTTCCACGGGAATATTTTCTGGCCCGTGTTTTTCATAGTATTTTTGTATTTCAACTCCAATTCTCTCCCAGGAATCCTCATTCAGCTTCCCATATTCAGAAAACCAGGGACACAATTCCTCTACAAACTTTAAGAACCTCTGTACTTGTTGTAGTTCCACCTTAACGCCTTTGTTTTTTAGTCTTTCTACAAGTGACTCTTCAAAGGTTTGCTTACTATTTTCCTGCCCCATTTTGATTAAGAGGTCTTTGCTTTTTCTTAAAGTGACTCGCAGGTAATTCTCACACTAATATCTCCAGGTGATTCTAATTTCGTCCTTCTGAGAGCGGAGGTTAGAGGCTTTAGTTTTTAAGTTTAAGAGAGAAAGATTAAGGCTTTTTAAGAGCTTTCCCCCCGAAATTTTCCAAGAAAAGCTTTTAGTTTAAGAGAAAGATTTTTTTTTCCCCAAGAGAGAAAGACCAACTTCCCAAAACTTCCCAACTTAAACTTTTTGGCTTCTAACACCCCAATTTTTGCCTCAGGGAGAAATTACTTTCTCCTGCCGCTTGGACTTAGCATTTCAGCTATCCCCAGGTCAAAAGCTTCCACATGAAACTTTTTCTTCCTCATAAGCTCAGAGAAGAGTTTTTTTTACTACCCGTAAAGCCCAAAGAAAGATTTTTTCCCCCAGTTTGCGTTCATAGCCCCCAAAGTTAGAAAATTGAAGAGTTTTTCTGTCTAGTTGCCTTACTTATCTTAAATTTTTTTTCTACACAATCTTATACTTCTAAGTTTTTCCTACACTATATTATTACACTATGCCTTATACTTATTTTTCACAGATAGAAATTGAGAAAGGGATAGAAGATAGAAAATTTTGACAGAAGAGAATTGTGCTGCAGCATCGGACATTCTTCCAGTCCAATTTCCTTTTCTCTTGAGGATAAAACCCCTGCCCCTCAATATATATATAAAATATATATTTTCCATAACACCGGCATGCCTTTCCACTGGCAGGGCTGACCCACACTTTCACCAAAAACTCTAATAAAACTATTATTTTCCTTTATCTTTGGTCCCTATTACTTTGTCTTTAGTCCCTGTTCATTTGTCTTAGTCCTCCCATTTTTTTGTCTTTAGTCCCCCCTTTTTCTTTTTCCTTTTTTCTTTAGTCCCCCTTTTTTTCTTTTTTCTTTAGTCCCTTTTTTCTTTTTTCTTTAGTCCCTGTTCATGGCACCATTCTGTGGGGCATTTTCCCACCAACCCCACAGCTCCCCAGAGTTTTCTTGAGTGTGAGCAGCAGGAAATATTAGATAGAAGGATTTATTGCAGAGATAAACAGATAGAAAATAAAGGATAGCCTGGAGAGGGCCTGGAACCTTTTCCAACAGGCCTCGACTGTCTCTGCCCCAGGGTTTTTATAGAGACGCCAAGGGGGTGGAGCAAATGACCTCCCCCCCCAGTACAGCCAAGTGCAGACCATCTCAGACACCTGCACTCAGGCCCGTGGTCCTAATCATCCTCTCTATGTGGACCTGCTGGGTAAAGCCACGAGGAACCTGAGAACGGGCTCCCACACTCTAGCTACAAAAGATGGTCATAATGGTACTACTTGCAACAGCTGAAAACTAAAAACAAATTTTAGTTCAATTGTGCTATGTTCACACAGCAGAAGTTTTTGCAAGAGTGAAGGACTGTGAAATATATGTATGTATAACAACCGGGGAATCTTAAAGATATAATGCTTTCCCCATAAACCTATACAATATACTTTTATCATATATTATGTATATTTTTGTCAATTAAAAAATTATAGGCCTGATCAGAGCAAAGCTAATGGTGATCTATTTTCCTTGAGGTATTGATCCAGACAAGATGGCTTTGTCAATAAATGAATAATTTCTGTAGAACACACAAGGTGTGAAAGATAGAAAAAAAGCATCAAGTCTTTCCCTTGAAGTCAAGCAAGGCTTGGCCTTAAAATAGGGTCCACACTGGGTGATAGCAGGAGCACAGTATGATGAGCTGTTAATAAAAGTGAGTTTTGCTTGAACAGAGCCAAACCAGTGTGTTTGTCAAGTATGTTCTGAAAGCAACAGGCCTAAGGGCTGCAGAGTCAAAAATGCTGCTTATGTTGAGCAGCAGCTATCACATTCATTACATGAGACATACTGTTAAGTGAAAAAAGTCAGACACAAGCTGAGACCCTAGTATGTGATTCCATTTATATAAAGTTCACACCAGACAACAAAAATGGATTACAGTTCAGCTTAGTATACTATACATTTACTGTACATATAGTCTCTCTTAATTAAAAAGTGAGGTTTTTGTGTGTGTATGTATGTCAGTGTGATATATGTGGGGAGGAGGGTACATGTGCCCAAGCACATTCACAGAGGCTAGAGGAGGGCACCAGATGTCCTACTCTATCCATCTGTCTTACTCCCTTGAGACAGGGTCTCTCACTGAACCAGGAGCTAGGCTGGCTACCAGCAAGCCCCAGCAATCTTCCTACCCCACACTACAGTGCTGGAGTTTCAAGAGAGTGTATGATCATGCCTAGCTTTTTATGGACACCGAGATCTGAACTCATGTCCTCATGCTTGTGTAACAGGCACTCTTATGCACTGAGCCATCTCCCCTAGATGAAAATGTAAAGTGGGATTGTGTGTGTGTGTGTGTGTGTGTGTGTGTGTGTGAATGAATATATAATTTACAGTGTTCTAGTACAGTGGGAATGAATATCAGGTGATCACAGCAGCATGGATGAATCCACACTGGTAGTGTAGAAACCAGGTGATTTGATTTATGTAAAGTTCATTGTACAGATAAAATCAAACTGTTCAGACATGCAGAGATGGTTAACTCTAAAGAAAAGCAAGTAGCAGTTACTCTAAAAGTCAAAATATCACTTAATCCTGGTAAGGGGTGGAGATTGGTACTGTAAAGAGTCTTATGATCTGAGTCGTGTTCCCTCTAAATTCATGTTGAAATCCTACTCCCCCACGACCTTATAGAACCTGACCACATTTGGACTAAGTTAAAATAGATCATTACAGTATTCTCTTGCAATGAGATATCTTTCTTTATGATGTGAATATGTGTTTCTCTGATTGGTTGATAAATAAAGCTGTTTGGCCAATGGTGAGGCAGAATAAGGTTAGGCAGTACATTGCAACTGAAGAGAGAGGAGAAGAAAGGAGAGTGGAGCAGACACCAGCTTGCCACCCAAGGAGCAACAAGATGCCAGCAGACTGGTAATGCCACGGCCACATGGCAACATATAAATGAATACAAATGGGTTGAGTTAAGTTATAAGAGCTAGCTAACAAGAAGCCTGACCCATAGGGCATACAGTTTGTAAATAATATAAGCCTCTGTGTGTTTACTTGGGAACCAAGTGGCTATGGGATGCGGGTGGGAGAGATTTATCCCCACCATGGGGCTGGGCAAGACTGGAGAAACTTCTGGCTACAGTCTCTAGTCCAATCTTACTGATGTCACTATGAAAAGACAAGAGTATGATACAGAAACATACCAGCAAGACCATAGAGGAAACAGGTAGAATATGGACATTTTTTTTTTCGAGACAGGGTTTCTCTGTGTAGCTTTGCGCCTTTCCTGGAGCTCACTTGGTAGCCCAGGCTGGCCTCGAACTCACAGAGATCCGCCTGCCTCTGCCTCCTGAGTGCTGGGATTAAAGGCGTGCGCCACCAACGCCCGGCGAATATGGACATTTTAAAGCAAGGAAAGAAGCCCCAGAAGAACCCAACTCTGCTTTTCTGTTTTAAACTAGGACTTTGAATTTCAAGAAATATGGGAAACTATATTTCTGTTGTTCAAATTGCCCCATCTATTATGGCACTTTATTGTAGCCAAAGACTAATACAGGAAGTTGTAGGAAGGTGCTTTCAATTTTGTATTTCTTGATGAGATGTTGAACACACACACACACACACACACACACACACACACACACACACACATTGTTTTCAGATAAGGTCTCACTCTGTAGCCCAGGGCTAACTTCAAACTCACAATTCTCTTCAGGCTCTTGTATGCAGAGATTACAAGGTGTGCAGCACAAGTGTATGAGTTCGTGAAAAGGCAAAAGTCTGTGGCTAAAGTCAGGCAGTGGTGACAAAGAAACCCTGTCTCAGAGAGAGAGAGAGAGAGAGAGAGAGAGAGAGAGAGAGAGAGAGAGAAAACAGCCATAAAATCTCACCATCATGACTGCCTAAACACTAGCTGAACAAGGGCAGCACCAATAGACGTGCCAGAGTAGGCATGGAAAAGCCCATGAGGCCTCGGCCCTATGCATACACAAAACAAAACAAAACAGAACAGAACAAAAAACAACTATGGGCAACTGAGGAAAGCTGAGAGTGTGAGAAATAGTCTTCCCCAAGGAAGAACACACCAATTGGTTTTCCAATACCAAATGGTCAGCCCTGAGAACACATGTACAAGTAACATTATACAGACAGAGCAGGTTATGTTTAAGAATGTGTGTTTATGTGTATAGATATATATGTATGTAACAGCAATTAATGAAAAAACAGGCCATGAATTTAAAAGTGAACAAAGAAAGGTATAGGGGAGGATCTGGAGGCGGAGGAAAGGGAAGAGAGAAATGTTGTAATTATATTAATCTCAAAAAGAAAAGAAAACAGTGTGTGGCTTGGTCTATGGAGGAAAAAACAAGTTTGTACTCAAAGGCTAGGCAAATACTCTTTCTTTTGACTACTAGGATTATAGGCATGGGCCACCATGCTCAGCTGATATTTATTCTTTTATAAGCAGGTTTATTGAGGTAATGTTTCATGTATCAGGCAATTCATATTTTTGAAATGCACAGTTCTTGTATATATGTCTACAACAGAAAAGCAGAAGGGAGGGAGGGAGGGAGAGAGGGAAGGAGGGAGAGAGAGAGAGAGAGAAAAGAAAGAAAGAAAGAAAGAAAGAAAGAAAGAAAGAAAGAAAGAAAGAAAGAAAGAAAGAAAGAAAAGAAAAGAAAAGAAAAGAAAAAAGTTAGTTCTGCAAAGCTGCATCCTTCAGAAGTGCCTGCTGGGCTGAGGCAGCTCCCTGGGCTGTGACAGTCTTGGTTGTGTCTTCAGTGAAGCGTGAGCTCACTGCATTAGTACCGGCCCACACTTCCTAAGCCTCAGCTTCTTTATCTGTAAAATATAAACAAGAATCAGGCTGGAACTCACAATATAGCCTAGGCTGCCTTCAAACTTGTAGCAAGTCTGTCTCATCCTCCTGACATTTGGTATGACAGGCATGAGCCACCATGCCTAGCTTAGATGGTGATTTTTTTAATTAAAAACAGACTTCCACATTGCTTTAAAAAATATAGCCAATTTTAAAACATGTTTATATTAAGGTAAGTATTTTTTCTTGTTTATTTTTCTTCTGACTACTCATGCAAGTAAAAATTTTCAGGAAAATTGGCATGTTTTCCATTTTATATCATTTTCTAGACAATCTAGGGATATACATGCTATAAATTAAACATATTTATGTGACAGAAATAGACCTCCATGTAGCTAGAGTTTTTTTAGTCCTGCCTGGCCATGGTCAGGACAAATCTCTCTCACCCGCCAGTCCCACAGCCGCTCAGACCCAACCAAGTAAACACACAGAGACTTATATTACTTATAAACTGTATGGCCATGTGGCTCAGGCTTCTTGCTATCTAGTTCTTATATCTTAAATTAACCCATATCTATTAATCTATACCTTGCCACATGGCTCGTGGCTTACCAGTATCTTACATGTTGCTTGTCATGGCGGCAGCTGGTAGCATCTCCTTTGCCTCAGCCTTTCTGTTCCCAGAATTTTCTTCTCTGCTTGTCCCACCTATACTTACTGCCTGGCTACTGGCCAATCAGCATTTTATTTATACAAAACGATATCCACAGCACTTCCATTAGGAAATGAAAATATTTTCACTGTGTCTTACAGATGCCAGGGTCATGGCAAAGTAAAACTCTACAGTTTTACTATGCATCTATTGTTTCTTTTTTGTTTGTTTGTATTTTTTTTGAGACAGGGTTTCTCTGTGTAGCCCTGGCTGTCCTGGAACTCACTATGTAGACCAAGCTGGCCTCAAACTCACCATGTAGATCAGGCTGAACTTGAACTCACAGAGATCTACCTACCTCTGCTTCCTGAGTGCTGAGATTAAAGGTGTGCCACCATTCCCTGACTTTTGTATGTTTTTGAAACTGAGTCTTATTCTGAAGCCCAGGATGGATTGGAACTCTATATATAGCCCACAGTAACCTCAAACTAGAAGGGGTCCTTTTTGTTAGTTCTAGTTTGCAGTGTGACATTGCTGCTCATTCTGTGAAGAAATAGAATGAACGTTGCTTTCTCTTTGGTTCTGGGTGGCCTTTGTGACTTGCTTTGGTTGGTCAACTGCTTAGGAAGTGATTTTTGTGTGACTTGTGAGACTAGATGAAGCAGCCTTGCAGTTTATGTTTCTGGCTTCTTCAGCTTCAAGATCCCATTGCTGTGAGGACAACCAGTTCTAGATGGTGACAGGTGTTCAGCAAGGGCCTCGTTGCACAGGCTGAGCTGCACTGAATCTTTCTTTATACTCCAAAGACAAAGTTACCTTGGCCTAGCTCTTAGGATACTTTAGATCCTAAGATACTTTAGAATAGCTTGCCTGATATGAATGCTTGCTTGAGAGCATTTATATCTCCCTGGAACTCTGCACTGCTATATCAGTGGACTGGCAGGGGTTGAGATCAGTTGTCATGGGGGTGTTGCATGCCTGCAAGATTCACACACATACACACACACTTACATGTACGTGCACAACGCACGCACACACGCACGCACGCACATACGTGCATGCACATGATGAAACTGGATGCAAAAGCTCAGATGAGTTTCTGAGGTTAGCCAAATATGTAATGTGTTGCCACAAATTATTGCTGGGAGAAGAAAAGTATCCCCGTGGTACTATACTGTGAAGCATACCTGGAAGCTTGGGAGTAGCTTCTCTTGAACTTTCTTCCATAGGCTTTTTCCCTTTCCTGATTTTGATCAACACTCTTTCACTATCGTAATGCCTGACCACAAAGATAACTTCTCTAAGTTCTGTGTGTCTTTCCAGTGAATCATCATGCCTCAGGCTGGTTTGGAGACACCTGACTCTAAAGCACTTAGAGAGGAACTGAAGAGCACTGACCAGCAGCCAGCATTAGCTAGCACACACCCCAATGAGAACATCTGGGGCCCTTGAGCCCTAGTTGAGCTGCTGAATGTCTGCAGCTGTATGAATAAGCCCAGAAAGGCCAACAGAAGGATACCTAGGCAATCTGTAAAACTGTGAGTATATTATATTTTACCTTTTTTTTTAATTTTGAGATCAGTTCTTACTATATAGACCACGCTGGCCTGAATCTTCTGATCCTCTTGCCTCAGTCTCCCCATTGGTGAGAGTACAGGTGTGTACCACCAGTCCCAATGATTATATCAGTGTGATTTTAAGGCACTAAGATCTGTGGTATCTCATTCACTTTTATAGGAAGTTTTAACAGTCACACTGAAGTGATGCCATTAAAATTCTGGTACAGATTCTATACATGTTAACTCTGTTTATTACATATTTCAAGTAATAAAATGTTATCAATAAATATGTAGAAATGACATTAGTTTTCAAAGTATTTAATGTATATGTATCTATATTTATGCACATCTACTTGTATAACCAGGAGGAATGGTAGTCACCCATTTCTGTTGTTCGTGTAATTCAGCCAGTACATACTGATATGGTACTAGCTGCAAGGCTGCATAGCCTTCTGGTTTTAATAGCTATGGCTTCTTTTTGTTCACAACTATTTTTTGTTTGCATCGATGGAGATGGAATTGGAGTTTTGTGAATCCTAGGGAAGTGCTGTACCACTGAGCTACACCCTCAACCACTGCCTATATTTTCTAAATCCTGTGCATTGAATATGTAAATATGTTATTTATATCAAGTACTAAATAAGTTTGGGGAACAATGGTGAATGGTGGTAAAAATATGTAGTGCAAGGAGAAAGGCTGATGCAAGTAGGCAACTCTGAGGTCCCATTCACCTGGAATTCAGCTATACTTGTGGGAACAAGTTCCCATATCTGGGCAAGGCTTCTAGGGCCTGAGGCCCAGGGTTTGGGTGGCTGCCAATTTGAGACTGCTTGTCCAGAGTCTTGTTAATCATTATCTCTTATCAGTCACCAGTTTCCCCTCCAGGGCCCTCAAGCATCTTCAAGCAAGGGAAAAGGAATTGACAGCTGGTTCACCCAGTCTTGTCCTGCCTTGCCAGAGGCTGGAAGAGTGTAGGAGGGACAGCCAGACCCTAGGGCTTAGCTGTTTCATGGCTGACATCTTGGGTCTGGAGAGGAATTAGAGCATTTATTTAGGAGCAGGTGAGGGGTGACTTAGCTTTGGAGGGAGCCTTGATAACCAGCTAGTGTCATATCTGTAGGAGTCAGGACTTACCCTACCAGCCTCTGTCTGTCTCCCTCCAGCCTCACAATGAGAGGAGCCCCTGCTTTCCCAGGCACCTATCCCAGGCACCAAAGAGCAATAGAAAACCCATGCTTGCTTTATATGCTGGTTAATTTTGTAGTCAGTTCGACTGGGCTACAACAAGCTTAGATCTGGTTGAACATGAGTTCTGGAAAAGTCTATGATGGGATGTCTGCAAAAAACTTAGCAATTGTACTGGTTAATATTAATGATCAACTTGAAAGAAACTAAATCCCCAAGGGGACAAACATCTGGGCATGTCTGTAAGGGAAATTCTATACTGAGCTAATTGATGTGAGAAGATGTACCCTGAATGTAGGTGGCATCCTTACACAGGTTGGGGTCCTGGAGCAATAAAAAGGAGAAAGTGATCTGAGTACTAACATTCAACTGTGTGTGCCTCCTGATGGTGGATGCCATGTGATCAGCTCCTTAGCAACCCTACTGTAATGATTTCCCCACCTTGATGGACTGTAAACAGAAACAGAGACTTCCTCAAGTTGCCCTTGTTAGGTATTTTGTCACAGCAACAAGAAAATAAGGTAAATACAGTAATGGACATTCTGCTGATGAAAGCATTTTCCCCTTCCCGGTTATGGGGTTGAGCTTAGGCCTCACATGTTAGGCAAGTGCTCTGTGACTGAGTGCCATCCCCCAGTCCTCTTTTTACTTTTTATTTTGAGACAAAGTATCATTAGATGTCCAGACTAGCCTGAAACTTACTCTGTAGCCTAAGCAGGTCTCTCTCTCTCTTTCTTTTTGATAGCCCCTTCCTCCCTGCTTTCCTATTTCTTTCAATATTTGGCTGATCTTGAACTCCTGAACTCAAGTAATCATTCTACCTCATTCTCTCAAATATCTGGTACTACAGATGTGTGCCACTGTATGTGGCTGTACTTTATTCTGTTAAGATGGTACATTGTAGCTCATTCTGGAAATATCACAAGGTTTCTTTCACTATTTCCCCAACATAAACATTTATATTGTTTTCATTTTCTCCTTTTATAAAACACTACAGTGGTAGCTTTCTATGTCTTGGCTTCCACACTAGAAAGATGCTTTTCCTCTTATAATTTCATAAAAGAATAATGACTTTATTATTTTTATAAAGTAAATATTGTATGTTATAGAACTGGAAGCAATTTAAGAATTAAAAGAAAAAAGAAAAAATTACCCAACAAAGAGAATTATAATCAATGAAGAAATAAATCACTAACAATTACCCAGAAAAAGAAACAAATACAGTTAACATCTGGTAAATAAAAGTCCAACTGCCATGATTTGAATATTTTTGTTTAAAAATTCATATTGAGACTTAATCCCTAATGCACAGTATTGTGTGATGTGGTGTTTGCAAGGTCCTAGGGTCACTAGGGCTCCTATAGGCCCCAGATTGGAGTTCATCCCTTTTTTGCTCTGCTGGCTTCTGTCACACTGAGGAAAGAGAAGGCCTTTCCAAGACTCTAAATACTTGGACTTCCCAGCTTCTAGAGAGATAAGAGGTAAATTTCTCTTCCTTATAAATTACCCAGCCTCAGGTATTCTGTTATGGCAGCATAAAACACACTAATACTAAGACACTGCCTTAGTTAGGTTTTTAATTGCTGTTGATAAAACACCATGAGAAAGGCAACTTGAGAAGGAAAGGGATTATTTCATTTTACAACTCTCAGGTCACTCTCCATCACTGAGGGAAGCCAGGGTAGGAACACAGGCTATCATTATGTGTTCTTTATCACAATAAAAAATGCTGTTAAAATATGATTCAGTTGCTGGGCGTTGGTGGCGCATGCCTTTAATCCCAGCACTCGGGAGGCAGAGCCAGGTGGATCTCTGTGAGTTCGAGGCCAGCCTGGGCTACCAAGTGAGCTCCAGGAAAGGCACAAAGCTACACAGAGAAACCCTGTCTCTGAAAAACCAAAAAAAAATATGATTCAGTGATGGTGAGATGGCTCAGTAGACAGAGGTGCTTGCCACCTGTCTTAGTTAGGGTTTCTATTGCTGTGATGAAACACCCTGACCAAAAGTAAGCTGAGAAGGAAAAGTTTGGCTTACAATTCCATACTGTAGTCCATCATTGAAGGAAGCCAGGACAGGAACTCAAACAGGGCAGAAACCTGGAGGCAGGAGCTGATGCACAGGCCATGGAGGGGTGCTGCTTACTGGCTTGTTCCACATAGCTTGCTTAGCCTGCTTTTTTATACAACCCAGGACCACCTGCCCAGGGATAACACCACCCACAATGAACTGGGCCCTCTCCCATCAATCATCAATAAAAAAAAATCCAGAGTGTGGTGATATTGTATTCCCCCAAATACTGTGCACTCTAATAAACTTATCTGGGGTCAGAGACAGAACAGCCACAATATTAAACAGAGGTTAGGCAGTGGTATCACACGCCTATAATCCTAGCATTCCAGAGGCAGAAATCCATCTGTTCAAGGATACAGCCAAGCATGGTGACTCACGCCTTTAATCCCAGAGAGTGATGGCAGAAAGGAAAGGTATATAAGGCGTGAAGACCAGGAACTAGCAGCATTTTGGCTGGTTAAGCATTTGGCCTGGTTAAGCATTCAGGCTTCTAGCAGCAGTTCAGCTGAGACCCATTCTGGATGAGGACTCAGAGGCCTCCAATCTGAGGAAACAAGACCAGCTGAGGATCCGGCGAGGTGAGGTGGCTGTGGCTTGTTCTGGTTCTCTGATCTTCCAGTTCACCCCAATACCTGGCTCAGGTTTGATTTTATTAATAAGAACTTTTAAGATTCATGCTACACCAGAGTCTTGCCTACAGGCCAATTTTATATGGAGGCTTTTTCTCAATTCAGAGTCCCTACACTCAGATACCTCTAGCTTGCATCAGTTGACACAAAAACTAGACAAGACAGAATCAATCATTTATTACACACATGCTTTCTCTATCTTTGATTTCTGTTTCCTTGTAACATTGTAGACGAATTTCTAAATGATCTTATTAAATAAAAAACACGGAGCCAAATATAGCGGAAAGCCTTAGAGGTCAGAGAAATAATGAGAGCCACCAGCCAACCTTACCTCACCAACTCTGCAGCATCCAAATGCAAGCTACTTCCCGTCTTCTCACGCCTTTATATGCCCTGCTTTTCTGCCCTCTCATTGGCTCTTAGCCCAGCTACCTCACTTCCTTGTCACTTTCTGTCTGTACAGACCTCCAGGTCTCTATGGTTGGTACTGGGATTAAAGACATGTGTCACCACACTTGGATCTGTTCCCTAGTATGGCCTTGAACATGCAGAGACCTTGCCTGCCAAGTGATCGGATTAAGAGCATGTGCTGCCTGACTTCGTTTACTTAAAATGACTGGCCTTTTGCCCTCGATCTCCAGGCAAGCTTTATTTATCAAAGCACAAATAAAATATCACCACATTTCAGCACAAATAAAATATCACCACATAACATATATGAAGAAACTATTTTTTATTTTTAAATAAATATATATATATTATTTATTTTACAACTCAACTGCTGTTTCCCATCCTTCCTTTCCTCCCAGTTCCTCCCCGCATCTCCCCTCTGCCTCCCCCCCATTTCTATTCAGAAGAGGCCAGGCCTCCCATGGATATCACACCTGTCAACTTGATGGAGAAAACTACTAATGGACATCCTTCCAGCTTGGTTTGGTTTGATTTGATTGATTTTTTATCAGTACTATGATGCATTCTACTCGGCAGTGGTATCATTCTCCCCATCAGTCATGTCTTAAAGGTTCTCTAGCTAGCCTTAGTTTTATATTTTAATGGTTTCAGTTTTCACTGTTATCTGTTTAAGAGTTCTGATCTCTCCTTTGATTGGCAAATATTTTCTTACTGGGAAATATTTTTAAGAATTAATGAGTGAAGTTGGAGAGATCATTCTGTGGTTAAGAGCACTGGCGTTCTTCCAGAGAATCTGTGTTCAGTTCCTAGCACCCACATGGTGGCTCACAACTATCTGTAACTCCAGGTCCAGGAGACTCAGTGCCCTTTTCTGACCTCTGTGGGCATGAAGCATGCACATGGTACACAGACGCACATGTAGGCAAAATACCCATATACATAAAATAGATATTAAAAAAACTAATAACTACTGGGGCTCAAGAGATGGCACAGTAGCTAAGAGCCATTGCTGGTGTTGGGTGTGCTGGTGCACATTTCTTATACCAGCACTCAGGAGGCAGAGGCAGATGTATTTCTGTGAGTTCACAGCTAGCTTACTTTTCATAGGGAGTTACAGACCAGCTAGAACTGTATAGTGAGACTCTGTCATAAAAAACAAAAGAGAAACAAAACAAAAAGGCAAACACATGTCTTAAAGCAGCTTACTGCACTTTCAGAAGACCAGAGATTAGTTCCCAGCACCTACATAGGGCATTTCAGCTCCAGGGAATTTGATATCCTATTTTTGGCCTCCTCAGACAAACACACACACACACACACACACACACACACACACACACACACACACA
>CABHPH010127168.1:13431-24079 GCA_902168325.1 Peromyscus nudipes
ACACACACACACACACACACACACACACACACACACACACACACACAGAGAGAGAGAGAGAGAGAGAGAGAGAATAAAAATATATCTCTTTTTAAAAAGAACTAATGAACTATTATTCTTGTTTTTGAATAGCATGTATACTTGAATTATAAGCAGTCTAGGTTGGATAAGAAAGGGTAATGGGAACAACTATGAGCCCAGTAGAATGATATACATGCAGGAAAATGGCATAAAGAATCCCACCACTTTGTAAAAAAAAAGAATTTAAATCATAAAAACACAAGCTATTTGTCGTAGAAGCAAGATGTAGCATGAAGAAACCTCTCTCACACTTTCACCCACAGGACTGTGTTTCTGAAATGCTCTAACATGGTGAGTATCACAATTAGGCTTATAATGAGCAACAAAGAACATGTGTTTATAACATTGCTTTGTAGACACTGATCACTGTTTTCTGACATTGATAGTTTCTGTGAAAATAGGAATGACATCTAGTTTATTTTTCTACTTTGGTAACTTTTTCTTTCAGCTTGACTAGCAGAAGAACGCCCTCCTTTATACTTCAAGGTAAATAATTTAACCAGGATACATGTCCAGTTTAATGATACAATTTCTATTTTTGCCTTGGTGTATGGGATGTTTTTACCATATGTGGATTTAGTCATAACTTGATTTTCATAACATTTATTTACAATAGACCCATGAATCCATTTTCTGTTCTATTTGAGCTCTCTTAAGCCCTTGCTTTACAAAATCTGCTAATCTACTCAATTGATAAGTATTATTAGAAGGCTACCAAGTGCCAGCCACTGTGCCCTTCCCTCCAGGAGCTGAGAGTAATAAAACTAAAAATACTGAGGAAATAGGAATGAAGAAAACAAGCCTAAACAGTGGGTAATGTTCTGTATGGTTATGAGTGGGCTATATAGTTGAGAATGTTCTATGTTGCAACACTAAACAGGGTTGTCATAGAAAGTCACACTAAAAAGTAACATTTGAGAAGGACTCTGGCTAAGATTTTGCCCCTAAAACTCCAGGTGCCCATATCCAAGTGTATATATATAGACAGGGTTTCTCTGTGTAGCCTTGGTTGTCCTGGAACTCACTCTGTACACCAGGCTGGCCTCAAACCTGTAGAGATCCCAAACCTGTAGAGATCCGCCTGCCTCTGCCTCCTGAGGGCTGGGATTAAAGGCGTGCACCACCACCACCCAGCCAAGTATATATTTCTTATCCCATATCCAAGTGTATATATAGACAGGGTTTCTCTGTGTAGCCTTGGTTGTTCTGGAACTCACTCTGTACACCAGGTTGGCCTCAAAACGTAGAGATCCACCTGCTTCTGCCTCCTGTGTGCTGGGATTAAAGTTGTGCACCACCACCACCCAGCCAAATATATATTCTTATCTCCAGCTGAATGTTATCATAAATCTCAAATTTAAGCCTTCACAAAGTGGAACTTGGGAACTTCCCCAAATGTACTCTGTTGCCATCTTCCCATCTCCATTCATGGCCTCAACCTCCTAACTGTTTGAACAAAAAAAATCCTTGAAATTATCCTTGGCTCCATTTTTATCTTTTTAAGACAGGATTTCACTGTGCAGAGAACAGGCTGGCCTTGGTCTCACAGAGATCTACCTGCCTTTGCCTCCCAGTTCAGGGATCAAAGGTGTGTGCCACATATCACACTCAACTTTGGCTCCATTCTTTGCCTCACACTCCATATCAATTTGTCTTACTTCTGATGTATTGAACTGAATTTCAGTATTTTTACCTCATGACTACTCCTCTAGCTATGGCCTAAGGATCTGTCATTTCTCATCTGGATTACTGTCATCATTTCCTAACTGGTGTCATTGTTTTTCTCCAGCTTCTTTCATGGGCTTCCTGGGGATTTACAGATTGTAAACCAAACAAACTTGACAGTAAAACAATGCTTCATTTATAGAATTCAGGTAAGCTAGTCTGGAATGTGGAAACCCAATGCCCTGTCTTCTTTTATGACCATGTACACATTGCTTTTCAGGGTATATTTTTAAAGAGGAAAAAAATTATGTACATGTAGATGTAACCAACCGTCTTATTAAATAAGAGACACAGAGCCAATGTAAAGATAAAAGCCCAAGAGGTCAGAGCTAAGAGTCTTACCACCGCCTGCCGCCAGCTAGCCTCTCCCGCCAAGAGACCTCTCCAAAAAGGAACTACTTCCTGTGCGTTTGCCTTTAAATAGACTTCTGTTCTGGCTTCTCATTGGTCGTAAACCCAACTACGTGACTGCCTCGTCACTGCCTGTCTGTACAGACCTCCGGACACACATTGGAGCGTGTGTCTCCAATGCCGGCAGTATCCTTGAACACACAGAGATCTACCTAGTTTTGCTTACCAAGTACTGGGATTAAAGGCGTGCACCACCACCGCCCTGGCTTTCCCTATGGCTTGCTAATAGCTCTGACCCTCAGGCAACTTTATTTATTAACATACAAATAAAATCATATTTCAGCACAAATAAAATACCACTATATGTACATGTGCATGTGTCTATGTAAGTCTATACTATATGTGTGTACCTAGCTGCCCATGGATGCCATAAGAGGGTGTCTGATCTCTGGAAGCTGGAGTTACAGGTGGTTGTGAGTCACCCAGCATAGGTGCAGGGAACTGAATTCAAGTCCTCTGCAAGAGCAGTACCCACTCTTAACAAGTGAGCTTTTTCTCTAGCCCTCAATACACATTGTTTTTGAGAGTGGGTCTGTGATGGCTAATCTTGATTGTAAACTTGGCAGGATCTAGATTCACCTAGGAGACAGACCTCTGGACATGACTGAAGGAATTTCTAGAGAAGTTTAATTGAGGAAGGGAGACCCACTCTGAATATGAGTGACACAAACCAAATGGTCTGGGGTCCCAGACTGAATACAAAGGAGAAAATGAATGCTCTACCCTGAGGAATTCGCCCACTCTCAGGACTTTTCCTCAGTTTTCCTTAATAAACCTATGTTGGCTGTGCTTGAGAGAGAGAGAGAGAAAATGAGCCCAGCAGCAGCAACCCATCTCTCTCTGCTTCTTGACCATGGATGTGATGTGCCCAGCTGCCTTGTTCTCTTGCTGCCTTGCCTTTGCTGCATAGTGTACTGTATCCTTTCAAACTGTGAGGCAGAATAATCCCTTATTTCTGAAACTTGCTTTTGCCACAGCAGTGAGAAAGGTAACTGATACAGACACTCAGTATTTATTTACCCCTGGCTGACCTTAAATTCATTTATATATCTCAGACTCATCTTGAACTCAAAATTTCATGCCTTGCTTTCCTGAGTGCTGGAATTTTAGGTGTGAACCACAGTGCCTGGCTCCAACTTCACATTTTGTGAATGCAACACAGGATTTTACTGTCAAAACTTAGCTGGACTGGAACTCAGTATACAAACCTATTTGGTTTCTAGTTTATATTTTGGTTTTCTGAGACAAGGTTTCTCTGTGTAGCCTTGGCTATCCTGGAGCTCATACTCTGTAGACCAGGCTGGCCTTGAACTCAGAGATCCATCTACTTCTGCCTCCCAAGTGCTGGGATTAAAGTCATGTGCCACCACCACCCCCCAGCTTACTTTCTTTTTTTCTGAAAGCATTTTTAGATTTATTTTATTATTGTATGAATATGAGTACTTTGCCTGCATGTATATATGTATACCACATGCATGCCTGGTACCTGTTGCAGTCAGTCCAAAGATGGTGTTGGATTTGAGTTACAGATGATTTTCAGCTGGTGCAGGGAATCAACTTAAGGTCCTCTGCAAGAACAACATGTGCTGTCAACACCTAAACCATCTCTCCAGCCCCAACTTACAGTTTATTTTCAATGTGTTTTCCTTACCTCATCAGATGAACAGAATGGACTCCCACTGCTATTTATATTGAGATTTCCATCATTGACTATCTGAGGCTGTGGCTGAAACCCAACCCTTCAACCATTCTCCCGCATTTCTTGGAGTCCCAGAGGGGCCTGCATGAGACCTATATCACTGCCTGCTGAAGAACAACTAAATTTCACAGCAGCTTCTCTGCCATGTAAGAAAGGTTTGGCAGAAAGTGGTGCAAGTGCCCACCCAGTGAAGTCTGATTTATGTTTTCTCTTTGTGGCTCTGGCTACCATACAAGGTTGTCTACTGCCCTGGAGTTGCTATCAAGACCTTCATGGTGCTTTTCCTTGTGGTGCCACCATGAAAAGACCATTCCCCATAACAAAACAAAACAAAACAACAACAACAACAAAAACCTGCCATTCTTTGGTGCCTCCAAAGTCAGAGAGCAAGTCTGTGCACAGTCATGGAGCCAAACACAGCCCAGCTTGTGCTTACAGACTCTCAAAAGAGTTTGATGTGATTAGCCATGAAAACCACAATGGGACATAGCCTCATTTCAGGTATCAAAATCAATCACCACAAAGCTGGAGAGGCAACGAAGAGAAAGAAGTCCTTGCACACTATTGGTAGGAATGTAAATTAGCACATCACTATGGATAACAGTGTAAAGGGTCCCCAAAGCTTAAAAATGGGTGTGCAGGTGTTTCTTTGTTACACTGATTCTATTTCCTCTGGATATGTATGTAACCAAAAGTGCTACAGCTGTTTATGGTAGCACTATTCACAACAGCTAAAATTTAGGATTGGCCTAGGTGTCTGTTGTGTATGGCTTCTCCTGGGGAGGTGTGAACAAGTGTCTATTCACCCCAGGTAGGCATTTACAGTAGACCAGAGAAATGATTCTACCAAAGGCTAGCTTGGTGAGTGGATGAGTTTATTGGGGTTACTTATTGGAAGGAAAGTGAGTGATTGGTTTTAATCAGTATACACTGTATGTATGTATCTATATATTGTGTACTCTAATAAAATTTGCCTGAAGATCAGAGAACAGAACAAGCCCCTAGATTAAACATAGATGCTAGGCAGTGGTGGCACACACCTTTGATCCTAGCACTCAGGAAGTAGAGATCTGTCTGGATGTCTATGAGTTCAAAACCACCCTGGACTACATGAGATTGACTCAGTCTAGGAGAAACAGAGCCAGACAGTAGTGGCACACACCTTTAATCCCAGCACTTGAGATCTCATGCCTTTGCTTGGGAAGCATGCACGCCTTTAATCCCAGCCCTAAGAAGGAAGCAATGGCTGGGTGGAGAAAGGTATATAAGGAGACAGGAACTAAAGGTCTTTCAGCTAGAGGTTTTTCAGGCTGAGGAGTCCTAGAGGTAAGATGTGTCAGTGGCTTGTTCCTTTGTCTCCCTGATCTTCCAGCATTCACCCCAATATCTGGTTCTGGGATTTTTATTAAAAGACCATTTAGCAATTTGTGTTACATGTATATATGTATGTATGTATGTATGTATGTATGTAAAAGATGTCACCATTAATTAATCACCCTATTAATATGTGCAATAATACATTAACACATGTTAATAATTTTAATAGAGAAATTCTTTAATCAACTTGCATCATTGTCTCTTTGACTCAGAGGCTTGTCACATTTAAACACCTGCTTCTCTCATTCCAATTAGCTGTTTTCTCATTCCGTTATAAAACAGTCTCCCAAGCATCTCAATGGACAAAAACAAAACAAAACAAAACAAACCTGATTAGTGGTACAGAATAAATGCTTTATTACAGGAGATAGCATCGGGAGCTTTTGGGAGAGTCTGTTTCAGTTTGTAATATAATTGGATACTCACCAACTCAGGACCTAGAGTAGTTGAAGGATAAAGTCTGGTGCTCAGTGTCATATTTCTACACATGCATTCTTCATACACAGATAAAAAAATCTAACCTCACTTTTTCCACCTCACCCCCACATCCTTCTCAGTCTGTACTGACCACTATTCTACACTCTGACTGATTTCTTTCAGTTTTTACATATGAAAGAGAACATGTGGTAGCTCCTTCTTTGTGTGTTTGGCTTTGTTCAGTTTACATAATGTCTTCCTAGTCTATCCATTTTGCTGTATATGCTAGGATTTCATTCTTCTTTTTAAAATTATTTTTTATTTTTTGAAAGTTAATATAATTATATCATTTCCCCCTTCCCTTTCCTCCCTTCAAGTTCTCCCATATACCTTTCCGTCCTTGCTCTCTTTCAAAGGATTTCATTCTTCTTTATAATTTACTCTCTATATAAAATTCAAATATTAAAAATATATGTACATCATTTTATCATCTATTAACATAGGTATGTAGCTAGACAATCAATTGATATTGCTATTTTTAGGTAATGCTGAGAATGGGATCTAGAACTTTGCACATGCTAGGTAAGTACTCTCATACTGAGCTACATCTCCAGTGTCTGAATTCTTGAACTTTATTTTTAAAACTGGATCATGTTATGTATGGGAATTATGGGAATACTGTTTTCACTCAACATCACTATTGTGATTTTTCTATGTTATTATTTGAAAGTATAGTTTGTTCATTTTCACTGCTAACTAATATACCGTAATTTGTCCATCCAGTCTCTTGATGCTTATCATTTAGATTCTTACTTCTTCTCTTATTGTACCTAGAAGTGGAGTTGGCATATTATAGACTATAAAAACATAGACTTCCTAATATTACACCAAACATCTTTGACTAAGCGGCAGTACCAATATTCACTCCCATCAGCTAAGTATGAGACTCAGTTGTCTCATCTTCCTCATCACTCATCAGACTTCGTAGTTTTTGCTAATTGAATGGGTATAAAATGGCATCTCACTGCAATTTTGATTTTGATTTTCCTGATTGCTAAAGAAGTTGAGCATCTGCTCATATGAGAATTAGCCATATGCCTTTCCTTTTCTATGAAATGCCTGTTCATGTCTTCTGCCTATTTTCCTGTTGAGTTGTTTTTTTTCTGTCATTGATTTGTAGTTCTTTATATATAAATCTTTTATCAATCAAATGCACTGCCAAATATCTTTCCTAGCTTGTGATTTGTCTTTTCATTTTTTCTTCTCCTTCCTTCTTTCCCTTTCTCCCTCTTTCTCCCCCTGTAGATGTAACCAACCTAGTACAAAACAAAAAAAAGAGGTTTCTGGGCTACACGCTGCTTTGATAGAAGCATAGACCCACGAAGGCTCCCAGAGCTGGTGGTAAAAGTATCACCGCCATGTTGGGAAGCTGAGGTGGGCGGAGCCAGCAGCCATAGTGCTGTTTCAGTCTTAGAATGCTGCAGTTTAAAGCAATAGGCTCAAGGTAATATAAAAAATAAGCCACGTAAAGATGGCTACCACACAGAGCATCTGGATTATGTTCTCTTTGATATTTGTAACTGAAGAAAAACATTTGATTGCAAAAGCTGTTGAGTTATGCCAAAATGTATATTTTAAAGGTACCTTGACTTCAAAATTTGGATGTAAGGATATGTTGCTTTGGAAAGGAAGCTCTGCTTTTGTTTCCACAGAAAGCCAGAGGCTATGGATTTGTTCCAGATTAAGATACATCAGGTTTAACCAGCCAAGACCCCCTGAGAGGTCTCCAATGACACCATGGCCCAGATGATCCAACATCCAGAACCGTTTCAAGGCAACTGGCTCAGACGATACACCCTCATGGACTACGCCATAATCCTAAAATTTTCTGTGTCCCCATAAGATACAGCGCCCCCCTCCAGCAGGAAGTAGTAAGAGAAGCTACGCCCAAATTCCCAAATTATATGTAATTTTACTATGTTAATGTTAAAATCTTCCTTTTTGAAAAAAAAAGAAAAGGGGAAGTGCTATGGGATGGTCTGTATGTCAAACATGTTGCTTATTGGTCAATGAATAAAACACTGATTGGCCAGTGGTCAGGCAGGAAGAAGTATAGTCAGGACAAGGAGGAGAGAATTCTGGGAAGTGGAAGGCTGAGGAGACACTGCCAGTCGCCACCATGACAAACAGCATGTGAAGATGCCGGTAAGCCACAAGCCATGTGGCAAGATATAGATTTATAGAAATGGATTAATTTAAGATATAAGGACAGTTAGTAAGAAGCCTGCCACAGCCATACAGTCTGTAAACAATATAAGTCTCTGTGTTTACTTGGTTGGGTCTGAGCGGCTGTGGGACTGGTGGGTGAGAGAGATTTGTCCTGACTGTGGATCAGGCAGGAAAACTCTAGCTACATCCCCCTCTTTCCTTCCCTCTGTCCTTTATTCCCTCTGTGTTTTTTATTTGGTTGGGACAGGGTCTCACATTATAGTGCAGGCTGGCCTGGAGTTTACTGAGTATCCCAGGCTGGCCTCAATCTTGTGGTAATCTCCCTGCAACTACCTTGTGCGTTCTAGGATTATAGGTGTGTACCAGCACCTCTGGATTTTTATTTATTTATTTTTTTGGTGACTTTTGATGAACCGAAGTTCTTCATTCTAATGTATACTTTTTGTTTATATTCAGTGCTTATGTAAATTAGTTGTGAAACCTGATGTTTCTTCCTTGCTATACTCTCAGATTCAGCCTGTCCATGTTCTGCTTGGAGTCACTAGAGGCTACTATCCCTCACATGTATATTGAATGCCAATGATTTGGAAAGCAAGAGGAGAAAGAAGCCCTCTGTGTTTCAGGGTGTGTGTCCCCAGAGTTGGGTTTTGTCAGGATATTTTATCACAGCAACAGAAATGTAAGCAGGATAGAATTGATACCAAGGAAATGGTATCACTGCTGTAATAAACCTGACCATGTAGATTTTAAGCCCTGTGCTATTTTGTGGGAGGAATGTGGAAGCACTTGATATGTCAGGTTAGAAAAGTTATTGAATGCTGGAAACAGAATTTAATGGGGACTCTGTTAGTGCAATATTAGAAGATAAGAATGCTGAGAAGAACATGGAAAACTGAGGCCTAGATCATGGAGCTTTAGAAAAGAACAAAGACAGGAGCAGGAACTTTCCATGTAATAGTCTGTGTGTACTGATTGTTGGGAGGTGGAAGGCTGAGGCAGAGAGACGCTGCCAGCCGCCGCCATGACAAGCAAGATGTAAGGTACCAAGATGTAAGGTACCGGTAAGCCACAAGCCACATGACAACTTATAGATTAATAGAAATGGGTTAATTTAAGATGTAAGAACTAGATAGCTAGAAGCCTGAGCCATTAGGCCAAACAGTTTAAATAATATAAGAGTCTGTGTGATTATTTTATAAGTGGGCTGTGGGACTGCAGGGGGTTGGTGGGAGCTGGAGGGAAAAACTCCAGCTACACCTGATCAGCCTGGGGCTGAAGGAGCAGTTGTGGTTGTCAAAGAGATGAGAACTACTAAAGTGAAACCTTCTGTGTTTCATTGGGATAGTAGTAAAATGGTTCCTTGGGGTTAGCACACAGAAGCTGATACAGCTGTGATTCAAGGGGACCAGGCTACACTTCAAGCTAGCAGCACAATTTGGCAATGTAAGTGTTGTCCATAGGGTAATGATTTTGGAGGCATGAAAGATTCAAGAATGACAGGGGTCATAGACAGCACCGGAGGTCTAGCACCATCTATGTCTACACACAGACACACAGACACACACAGACACACACACAGACACACACACACACACACACATTCTGTGATGGTTAATCTTGTCAGTTTGACAGAATCTAGAACCACCTAAGAGACAGACTTTGGACATGTCTATAGGGGCATTTCCAGATTGGGTTAACTGGGGTGGGAAAACTCACCCTAACTATGGATGGTACTATTCTATAGGCTGTGATCTTGGACTGAATATAAAGAAGAAATAGAGCTGATCATCAGCATTCATCTCTCTCTCTCTCTCTCTCTCTCTCTCTCTCTCTCTCTCTCTCTCCCTCTCTCCTTCCCTCCCTCCCTCCCTCCCTCCCTCCCTCCCTACCTTCCTCCCTCCTTCCCTTCTTCCTGACTGTGGATGTGATGTGAACAGCTTCCTTAAGCTCCTCTTGCCATGATGGGCTGTATCCTCCAAGTATGAGCCAATGTAAACCATTTTACACCTTTCCTGTCAGATTATTTTTTATCACAACAGAAAAAGTAACAAGCACCCATACATATAATGTATATAATATGTAGCATATACATTATACAAGAATGTATGTATTTAACTCTAGATTGTGCATATGGAAGGAATTATGTAATATCTGATATTTGTCTTTCTGAGTCTGGCCTGTCTACATCTTTTTTTTCTTAGAATTTTCATCTCTCTTCTTGCCTATTGTCCACTTTCTCCATCAGTGTTGTCAACCTAGTAATCACAATTGTTTCAAACTTCTGTCTGATGATCCTAACATCTCTATTTAAGCCTGGGTCTGATGCTTTTTTTTTTATATTTTCAAAAATGATCTTCCCCCTGTAGTTTACTTTGATACATTTTGTTGTAAGTTGGGCTCGATGTTCAGGATGAGGGTGGAGAGGAACTATAGCAAATAGCATTTAATGATGTTGGGTGAAGTGGTCAGGAGGGAAGCAGTCTGTGACTATGTGACTAAATCAGGATCTCATTTTGGTATCCTTTAGGGTTCCTTATCCTTGTGGTCTCTGTCAAAAGAATTCATATGAGTCCCACAGAGCACAGTGTAGAAGATGGGTAGGGTTTATTTCAGAGTAATATAAAGTATTCTTGGGGGTGAGAGTACATAATGGTCAAAGGGTCCATTGGTCTCATTGATCTACAGTTTGATTTTTAAAGTCTTGAGAAC
>CABHPH010127168.1:24479-40204 GCA_902168325.1 Peromyscus nudipes
CCATTGGTCTCATTGATCTACAGTTTGATTTTTAAAGTCTTGAGAACAGATGGCTTTTCTGGGGGGCTGTCACTTCCCTATACAGGTGATTGACAGGCTCATCTGGAGTGACTCTTACAGGAGGGGATCATCATATGTAAAGCCTCTTGCTAGTAATCTTACTAAGTTTAGCATTCATGGAGCCAGGTTTTAATGGTTATCAGTTAGTGACCTTCTAGGTAGTTAATTAGTCCTGCACTTCCAGTCCCTCATTTTATAGGCTGCTTATGGGGGATATGTCCATACCTAAAGTCCTCTAATCCTACTCATTTCTGACTGCCCACCTGACAACTAGCTCTTAGTCATCTGGTAAGCCTGTATTGTGGTCTGTCACCACCCCAGGCACTTGTAGATTTTGCCTCCTTAAATGTGTCAAGATGGCTAGAGCAGGCTGCAGATGTGTGTTTGCCTTCCTCCACTTGGATGGGTGGAGCCAGATGAGCTTAAGTGATTTCCTCTCCTAGGAAGGACAGGCTCTGCTAAAACCCTATCAGGTGAGACTCTGCTAAATTAGTTTTGCTACAGTGCCGGCCTGTCAAGAGCAGAGTACTGTGGCATATTTGAAAATGATTCCTTTCCCCTCCTGCCTCCAGAAACGTGACAGTTTGTTTCTCAATCCTCACTTTGTGAACTGGATAGAGCTCCTGGAGGTACAAGTGACCCTGTGACCTACCCTAGGCCTCCAGCAATTTGTCAATTGCAGGCCAAGTTTTCCTGCCCAGCACTGGCTTCAGAACCATCAGAGAAGGGGGCCCCATATTGGAAAGACAGACAGGTATATACACAGAATTCCAGCATAAAGTCCCTGTACATCAGAGTTCGTTACTCATTTTCAAAATTGATTCCACAATATTCTAATCACGTTTAAGCAGTCACTTCTCATTCTCCCTCTCTGCTTTTTCCTGATGACCACAAATCTATTAGGTCTCTCTGGAATGTTCTACTGTAGAAAATTCACTTAGAAAATAGGGTGATAAGATAAGCTAGGTAGCCTTTTGTGACTGGCTTCTTTTACTCAGCATGACATTTTCAAGGTTCATCCATGCTGGGGCATGTATCAGTATTTCATTCTTTTTCTGGCTCAATAGTATTCCATTGCAGTTTGACCTCAAAATTTACTTTGCTATTCATTCACTGAAGTCCATTTACATTACTTCCAGGTTTGGGGTATTATGGATAACGCTGTCATACACAGTAATGAAGAAGTTGTTATGTTTACTGTGTTTTAATTTCTCTTGGTTTTTTTAATTCAATGCTTGCTGTATCTTGAATATTATTTCACTTTGCACATTACTGATGTTCCCCTCTGACTTCCTTTGGCTTCTCTATGCTTTTTCTGAGGAAGGATCTCTTTCCCTTTATCTGAAGCATTTCAAACTCCTTCCTGCACTCCATTTTCTTCTGTAAGGATCCAGCTATGTAGTCTTGTACTCACCATCTTCATGCTTCAGTATTCTGAGTGCTGCAATTGTAGGCATGCACTGCCATGCTCATTTCTTAATATTTGGTGAATGGACTGTCCTCCAGCCTGGCTTGGGATCATGGGGTTTGTGTTGTTAGTGGCTGGCCAAACAGATTTCCCATGATAAAACCATGCGACATACTGATCAATTAGAATCTGTACAGGACATCAGTAATCTCCAACATTTCAACCTCATTGAATACAGGGGTGGCTAATCAACCTTGAAAATTCTGCACACTACTCCAAGGGGCTTGAGCCAAGATATTAAACACTGCAAACTCAAATGAAAGTATTCATATCAATGCATTCCATCTTCACTGGAGTCTTTTAATTCTTTTTCAAATGTGTGCTATCCCCTTCCTGAGCATGATTCATGTGTGCCTTGGGCTGTGTTAGTCTCAGACTCTCTGATAGTCCCAGAGGCTATGAGAGCTTATAATTAGAGATCTCAACTTGTGAGTCTTCACCTGATGAGCAGGTAACACAAAAGAGGGACTGCCTCTCTGAGACTTCTCAAAAGTCCCCATTCACTTGTCAGAAATCCAGTCCTTCTTTGTCCATGCCCTTCCCTTAGCTTGAGACACCTATGGTGTTTTTCACTGGTACTATAATTTTGCAAGCCTTACAGTCTGACCTTGGGCTTCACCTTCAGTCACATCTGCCCAGTGCCTAAGGAGATAGAATCTCAAAGCCTCTATGGAAGCTGTTCACTGCCTGTTTATAGTTGCTATTGCTGCTACCACCTCCTCCTGCCTCCCCTCCTCCCTACTTTAGTTGTATATTCTTGGAACTTGACTTTTAAACATTTTGAATTTACACATATGGGGCATGTACAATAGTACAACATCTATACAATCTGTAATGATCACATCAGAGTGACTAACATGTTTGTAGTTTTGAAGTTCTCTTGTTTCCTGTAATTTCAATAATTTTAGTATGACTCTAAATGCTACAATTCATAATAAATTTTTGCTATGTCTACAGAGTTAATTACATTTCTCAAGCTGTGATAGACTACCTGACAAAAACAGCCTAAGGAAGGAAAGGTTTATTTGGGCTCACAATTTGAGGGTGAAGTCCATCATGGTGGGAAAGTTATAGTAGCAGGAAAGTGAGGCACAGCTGATGACATTGTGTCTTCAGTCAAGAAGTGGACAACAATGAATGCTTATGTTCATTTAGCATTCTAACTTTTATTCACTCAGGATCTCAGACTGTAAAATGGTACTACCTAAATTCAGGGTGAGTCTTCCCACTTAAATGAATGTACATGATCAAGAAACTCACTTTCAGACATTTAGAGGAGAGGCTTGCTTCCCGATTCTAAATCCCATCAAGTTGACAATCCAGATTAACCATCACATCTACCAAGTATTTCAGTCTTTCTGAGTGACCACATTGCCTGCACTTGCTTCTATTCCTAGTTACAGGGCAGTGATAGTGTTAACAGTCGTCATGTCACAGAATGCATGGACTGCTCATGTACAGTTGCATTTTGGCAAGGATGTCTTTGTACAATTTGGACCAAGAATCTCATTCTAAGAGTTTTTCCCGAGGGCTATTCCTAATGCCAATAGTTGCATTTGACAGGATTCCAGTAGGACAAAAATATGGGACAATGGGGAACTAGGATTATTTTTAAAGGTATAGTACAAAAATATGGATCTTACTAATAGCTTTTTGTAACCATGCTTAGGCCCAAAGATATTAGTAGAGGAAGCAGTTCCCAGGCTCAACTGTAGAAAGATTGTTTAAAGTTATGACAGGAGTCACAACCTCAACCAAGAGTCCAGTTAGTTCAGCTTGAGCTTGTGGGAATAGAGCCAGTGGAATAAACACTGTAACCTGATAATGTGTCCTTTCTCTAGTCTTCTGCTGGGGCACCTCATAAACTAAAGCAACTGGGAAATCAAGGTCAAGGGAGTCACCCTAATGAAGTTCACTACCTTTTGAGGTAGTCAGCAGGTTGCAAAATGCTAAGGAGAAGATCTGGGAGAGATGGGCAGCAAGCCAATTAGGTACTTTGGGAGTTAACATCTGAACATGGTTAAATCTGTATTTTGAGTTCCCAAAATGGATTTGAGTCCATATAGTATTTAGCATGTTATTATCTTCCCTTGGAAGTGCATCACGTTTGTTCCACTGTTTCTGGCAGTTGCTATTATTGAAGACTTTTTGGAGGTGTGTTCATGCATGTGTGAGTTGATTTTAGATTTGCTCTGCTCACACTCAGGGGGCTTTTTCCACATGGAGACTCATTCGTCTTGCTCCCTCTTTATTGACTCCCATCTCCTCCTCATTTTATTCAGTACATTATACCTATTCTTTGCAGTGTTCTTTTAGTTAATGAGTTTGGTTTCAGTGATATACAAACTTCTAGTCAGTATCTTGTGTGTGTATTTGTTTTGTCAATCATGTTTGTTACTTTTAAAACATTTATTTTATTTTATTTATTTTTTGTGTGTGTATGCTTGTGTACCTGAGTGTACACATGTGTGTGTGGGAGCTCACAGAGGTCAGATGGAGTCTCTTAGACCTCTTAGACACAGGCCAATGTGAACCATCATGTGGGTGCTAGGAATCAAACCCCAGCCTTCTCTAAGAGCAGTGGGTGCTCTTAATCAGTAAGCCATCTCTCCATCTCGGTTTCCTATTTCTTGAAAGCTTGTTTGGAGGCTCTATCAGGGGAACATGGTTATTCATATACCAAAGAATGTTCTTCATCTATACGGGAAGTTATTCTCCTCTAACGAGCATACAGCTTTGGGAAAAACACACACCTAGCTAGCCAGAACAGCTTAATCAACTGTGAAGATCAATGGGGTGACAGATGACACCATCAGATAGCTCTTACATCCATGTTTAATTTTCTACTGCTTTCTTATTCTCTAATATTTTCTTTTTGTTTGTTTGTTGTTGAAATAGGAATTCACTTCTCTGTAGCTCAGACTGGCTTAAAACTTATTTTATAGCCCAGGCCACTTCAAACTCATGGTGATCCTCCTGACTCAGCCTCCGCAGTGCTGGGATTAGAGCTATGAACCACCATGCCTGGTTAATATTTTCATAATTGCCACAGAAGAACATTTGCATATTACCTCAAATCTCACAGAGCACATCTATTAGAGTACTGGTTTTTCTCACTATATACTCTATTTGATTCTTTATTGATGATACATTGTGTTGGTACATTGTGTTTAATTCTACCCTTCTCTAGCCCCAGCTTAGGTGGCAAAGCTCCACCAATCATTATTAAAAGCAAGGTCTAATAGGAAAAACTTGTGATTTGCTGTGGATGATTGATTGATATATAAAACACTGATTGGCCAGTAGCCAGGCAGGAAATATAGGTGGGACAAAGAGAGAGGAGAATGCTGGGAAGTGGAAGGCTGAGGCAGAGAGACTCTGCCAGCTGCTGCGATGAGGAGCAGATGTAAAGTACCAGTAAGCCACAAGTCACGTGGCAAGATATAGATTAATAGAAATGGGTTAATTTAAGATAGAAGAACTAGATAGCAAGAAGCCTGAGCCATTAGGCCAAACAGTTTAAATAATATAAGTGTCTGTGTGTTTATTTTATAAGTGGGCTGTGGGACTGCCGGGGCTTGGCGGGACCTGGAGAGAAACTCTCCAGCTACAGTGATTCACTATCTGTTTTTCCATATCCAGTGATATGCAGGAAATGACTTAAGTAGAGAACTTTTAAAATATTTATTTTCATCTTATGTATATAAATGTTTTTTCCTGTATGTATGTATGTGCATTGCATGCATGCCTATGCCCACAAAGGCTAGAAGAGGGCATTGGATTCCTTGGAAACTGGAGTTACAGATCATTGTGAGCCACAACATGGGTACCAGGAGCTGAACTTAGGTTCTCTGCAACAGCATCAAATGCTCTTAGCTGCTGAGCCATCTCCCAACTTTGGGGACTTTTTCTTGTCTTTTCTAAAGTATTTTTTATAACTTGTTTCTCTAACCCAGGGGAGATTACTTAGATCAGTTGTAATCATCTTCATTGCTCTGTACCCTAGGGACTAGTAGCTTAGTATTGGCTCCTGGAAACCTCTTGCACTTCAGTACAAGATGGATCATGCCTGACAAATGCATTTACTGGAGAAGGTTTCTTTTCTCTTTGGCTCTTCCTAAAAAGTGTTTTATATTATCTTGTTTATTTCGAGTGTGTGGTGGGGTTGGGGCAGAGGTCAGAGAACAACTTCAGGAGTTGGTCCTCTCCTTACACCACGTGGTTCCTGGGGATGGAACTCAGTTCATCAGGCTTGGTAGCAAGTGCCTTTACCTGCTGAGCCATGTTACCAGGTATTTGGGCCTTTTTGTTCATTTCAGTGGTATGAAAGTTTTATTAAATATACTTAAACTGGCATCTCTTCTAAAAGCCAGTTGGGTTCATAAAAAAGAAAGAATAAAAAGATGAGGACTTAATTCACATACAACAGAGCAAAACACCATCAATGAAAAATCTAATGAAAATAAAGAACAATTAATAAAACCGAGCCAGGGGATTACCTAAGTGACACACAGGTGAAAAATTAATTGGTTGGGCTGAGGTTGTGGCTCAGTTGGTAAGCCCTAGGTTTCATCCCCAGCACCATATACAGAGGTGTGGTGGTACACTCCCATAGTCTCAGCACTCTAGAAGTGGAAGCAAGAGGATCAGAAGCTCAAAGTCATCCCAGAGAGTTAAAGGCCAGCCTGGGATACACAAGACCCTGTCTCAAGCAAACAAAAAATTAATGCTCATGTGCTTAAATGAAGTAAACTAAGGTCTCAGGCTTCTCGCCAACAAGAGTGTAACAGCTGTCAACATCTCCCTGCCTCCATTCTGTCCCTTCTACAACCCCTTTTTCACTCAGCAGCCATGGTGAAATTTTTATGCCTCAATTAGACTGTGACTCTCCCACTTAAAACTCTCTAGAGGGTTCCTAGCCATACAAGTCATCTTGCCATTCCTCAAGTATGTCAAGTACATCCCTGACATTTGCATGGATGTTTTATATTTATTGCTTCCTATTGCTTTTCTCCACTACTAGAATGTGAGTTTTCTGAGGCCAGGGGCTGATTCTGCCTTGTTCACTGTTGTATTCCCAGAGCCCACACCATATAGATGGTGTTTTTTTTTAAATGAGAATGACCACCATAGGCTCATATGGTTAAGTACATGGTCTCCAGCTGGTGACTGTTTTGGTCAGATTAGGTGGCGTAGCCTTGCTGGAGGAAGTATGTCACTGGCTGAAGGCTTTGAGGCTTGCAAAGAAAAGAGTTGCACAATTTTTGAGTTCTCTCTCTGCCTCCTGCTTGTGGGTCAATATGAGAATTCTCAGCTGTTACTACTACCATGCTTTTGCTCCACCATCATGGACTCCAAACCTCTGGAACAGTAATCCCAATAAAATACTCCTTTATAAGTTACATTTGTCATGGCGTCTCTTGACAGCAATAGAAAAGTAACTAAGATGATTTATTACATGCTTCACGAATAGTTTCCAAAGGGATATGTAAATGCAAGGTTGATGCAACATTAGTAAGGCAGGAGCTAGCTCCCTGTAGGTAGTAAAGGAAAAGTAAAGGATTCATGGTGATGATTACAAGTTGCTCACATATGTTACAATGAGAACAGACACTGGAGGTGAAAGACTGAAACAGCAGAGTCTGAAGCACTGAGGAAGGTAAGAGGGCTTTTAGTTAGAAGGAGGAACAGGACTCTGGGGCAGTGATGGAAAACCAGCTGTACTCTGAAGCCCTTGAAGAACACACACAGAGCACTATTGTCCTCTCATATATCTCTTCCACTAATACGATTAATTGTAACTAACTAAATTCTAAGTAATGAGGGCTTCTAGAGTCCTGCAAACACTTAAGGAATGAAACTTGTTTTAGTTACGTTTCTACTGCTGTGACAAAGCACCACAAACAAGGTAACTTATAAAAAGAAATCATTTAGTTGGGCTTGTGGTTTCAGATGATTAGAGGCCATGATGGTGAAGTGTAACATGTATCTTAAATGGTCTTATTAATAAAAAAAAACCAGTGCCAGCTATTGGGATAAATTCTGAAAGATCAGAGAGACAGAACAAGCCACAGCCAACCTCACCTTGCCAATTTCTCAGCCGTTCCTGTTTCCCCAAACTGGAAGCCTCTGAGTTCTCATCCGAATGGATGTCAGCTGAACTACTGCTAAAAGCCTAAAAGCTTTGTGTTACAGTGAAGATCAATGCTGGACTCAGAGATGGAATGAAAGGGGCTTCTGCTACCCCTCACTGGGTAGGCAGAACATGAATAGCTGTATGATCATTTTCCTGGTTGGGCTAGAATAGAGTGTATGGGCCCTCCATTGACTTGGCTCATGATAGCCCAAGGAACTAGCAAATCTCAATAGAAATTATCTCAAGTTTTTGCAGCTTCTACCATTGCCTTATTGACTCCTAGACAAAATAAATCCAATGGCTTTTTTCCTCTTTTGGAAACTCCTCCCATTCTCAGGACTTTCTCTCACTTTTCTTTAAATTCTCACTTTTCTGTAATAATTCTTAATAGAGCCTGCTTGCACTTCCCATACCACCTAAAAGAATCCACACCATTAATCTCTGGTGTGAGACAATGAACTTGGAACCATTGTTCCAAGCTGATATTTGCTGACTGTGAGTGCCTTACTTTTTAGGTTCTTGAGTCATACACAACTGAACTGTGAAAGGTAGTATAGACTTAAAACAAAACAAAAACCACATCATTAGAAAAGTCACTTTACAATTAATCACATCAACCAGTAGTTCAAAGGCAATTTCAATATGTACTAAGGAGGTATTTGATAAAGTTAACAAATATCCCTAGAAAAAGATTTTAGTAAACCTGATTTAAAAAAAAAACAACCATTATAAACAATAATTCAAATGATGACTAACTGTGAGACTCTAGCGACATTAAATCTAGGGCAGACCATTTTCATTTTATACTGAAAATAGCTATATCTATCTATCTATCATCTATCTATATGGATGTTTTGCCTGCTTGTATATCTGTGCAACACATTCATGTCCAGTGTCCACAGAAGATAAAAGAGGGTGTTGGATCCCTGAAACTAGACTTACAGATGGTTGTGAGCCAGTCTGAGAGTTCTGGAAATTTAATTCAGGTCTTCTACAAGGGCAGCCAGTGCTCTTAACTGCCGGGCTATCTCTATAGCCCGCTTTTTATACTTTTACTGGAATATACTAAGTTCCAGATAGTTCTTCCTGAATATCACTCAATCTTCATGTCTATCTTATGATAGCAGCAGTACCCACATGGGTAAAGTTAAGCTCTTCCTCAAAGTCATTCAGCAAGTACAGGGGGCAGACATATTGGCAGAAGACATGTGTCTAGCTTGACAGGGCTCCAAAGTAAGAAAGCACATCAGAATGGTGAACTCCAACTGGCCCATAGACAGGGAGCCTAGTTCATTCTCAGAGATGAGCAGAGATATGCAAATGAAAGCAACAATGCCTATGGAAATGACAAGCATTTATCAAATGCTACAATAATCACTGTGGTCATTGTCTTTTGGTGCAGGGGAGGTTCAGTCTTTCTGGAAAGAAATTGTCAGCTCATAGCTTAAGCCATGTGACTGTTGTTTATTTGCTTCGACCCAGCAATCCTGGGTCTAATAATTTATCCCCAGAGAGTTAGTCACAAGGATATTCTTTGACATGGGCCTCACAAAATAGCTTTTACCATATGAATCTCATTGTACATTTACTTATATATCTACCTACTTTTTTTGGTACTATTTGAAATTGAACTAGCCTTGTGTATACTATGTAAGCACTCTACTAGAGACTTAAAGCCCCAGGAATCTATCTTTATGTATTGAGATTGTCTGGAGAGCTGTATACCAAAATATTCACAATGATTTTCTCTGGATAATCATATTACATGTAATGTTTTTGGTTTCTTCCAAATACTTTGGTCTATTTTCTGAAGCTTTATCATAATCATATATTATCACTATAAGTAGAGAATAAAATAAAATTATTTTCCTTTTCTCATGCCTAACTTGGTTATTTCTGGTGCTCATTATTTCTTTGTGTAGATCTAAGTTTTCTCCAGTGTAATTTTTCTTTTCCCCAAGCAGCCACTTGTAATGCTTCTTACAGTGCAAGTTTGTTGGTGACATGTTGTCTCAGCCTTTTATCTCAATATAACTTTATTCTAACTTAGTGTTTGAAGGATATTTTCACCAGGTACAGATTGTTAAACTGACCATTTCTTTCAGCAAGTTAAAGACCTGTTTTAATTCTCTTCTGATTTAATCATTGTTCCTATTTATATAATATATCACTTTCCCTATTGCTTTAAATAGTTTCCAATTTGTCACTGACTTTCAGCCTTTTGATTACGTGTCTTAAGGTCTATGCAGGAGCAGTCAGGAGCAGTAAGTACTCTAGCTATTGAACAAAATAGAGATTCACTTCTGCTGTAATCCCTGTACCCGAGGAACTAGACAGTGCTAGGACTTCAAAGTCCTCAGAAAAGTTGGGGGCCCACCTGAGGCATTTGGGGAAACTTCTAAAACCATTGTAAATCAAGTAGATATATGTTTATTACTAGTCCCATTTTGCTTTTCTGTAAGTGGAGGCCTAGTGAGACAATCTATGCAGGATCTCTTAAGATATTAACAGGACAGCCAAGACTCCAGCACAGCTTTTTTGATCCTGTTATCTTGACTTTTACCAGGCCCTGCTGCTGTGTAGCTATTTCCTCTGAATTGAAGCATTCCTCCACTCTGGAAAGAGGAGGGAGAGTCCTAAGCTTCAGGAAGCTAATGAAACTTACCCAGTTCAGGAAGCTCAGAAAGTCACAAGACTCCTGGGGCTCTTTTCTAAGGTTATACAAACAGGAAATGACTGCTGAGGAAGAGGAAAGGCTCTGCTATGGACTTGCCCGCAAGTTGTGCAGGAAGCTCTGTGGATACAGTCTTCCTGAGTCATTGTCACCCATGCTGAGGTAGGACTTTTGGTGATGCAGTTGCCTTTGAATCATCCATGCTTCTGTAAGTAACCCCTCATCTATGCTCCTGTAAAAAATCCTAATAAACTTGTTGTTTCAGCAAGATGCACTGGGGTGGAATTGTTTCTTTGTTCTTTTGTTGTTGCCTGATGGGTGAACAGACAGTTGTTTACATCTCCTGAGGAAATGTCATATAACCCTTGTCCTATCCTTGGACTTTCAGGTCAACTTCAGTTAAAATTAACTTTCCTAAGAAGTGTGCAACTATTTGCACCTTTAAATTCAGATTATTTTGTAAGTATCTCAATGAATATTGAGTGAATGTGTATGAGGTTTACTGTAGCTATTAGTTTATATAAGTTTATTTTAATTTTTAATTTTTTAAAAATGTTTTATGGGTGTTTCGCCTGCATGTTTATATGTGCACTACATGCATGCCTGGTGCCTGGAGAGGTCAGAATAGGATTATGGATCCCCTGGAACTGGAGTTAAGGATGATTGTGAACCACCAACTAGATGCTGAGAACTGAACCCAGATCCTCTGTAAGAACAGCCAGTGCTCTTAACAACTGAGACATCTCTCCAGCCCCTAAGTACCAGTTTATGATTCAGCTAAATACCATTGTACCCCCCAGTTATTTTAACTCATTATGCAGTTTCAATTGACTGTGCTCATAAATAAAATGTTGTTTACTTTATATTTGTAAAAGGCTCTTGGTTAAAGACATAAGTGTAAGGAACTTGATATAGTCAAGCGCAAGTAAATGAGACAGATAAAAATGGTAATCATTTTGCAATTTCACTTCAAGATGGTTTATACCAGATATGTAAATTATATTTACCTCAGTGTGTTATTACAAAATACATCAAGAAATTTCTATTACTTCTTCCTATAACAATGCTAAGAAGAGAACTGGCAAAGACAAGATGATTTATTTGGTCTTTTATTTATTTTGAATAAAAACAAGCAACTAATTTTTGGAGGACAGTACTTAAAAAGAGCATCCCTAAATGTTATCTTTTAGCTAATTGCTAAATCACAAGCCCTACAAGTTAGAAGAATAACTGTATAACTCAATGTTTTATCCTTTACACTGACACAGAGTATGTGTTTATGAAGTACAGTGTGGTACTTTGCTTTAGATAGGTATACACTGGATAGTGATGGGGTAATTACCATATCTATCATCTTTGACTTTCCTCATTTCTTTACAGTGATTGAATTTTTTACATCACATAAAAATAGATGTTCTTAGAGCAGTTATTTTAAAATTGAGTGGATCTACAGGAACTTCTATTCTCTTTCCCTCCCTGCCCTAGTTTTCTTGATTGTTAACACCTTCTATTATTGTAGCATATTTGGTAGCGTTGATGAGCCAATATCAATACATTAGTAAAAACTAGACCATGGTTTACATTAGGGTTCACTGTGTCTTGTATATTCTCCTTTTTTCTTTTTGTCTTTTTACTAGCCTATATTAATTATACCTAATGGGTTTCATTATAACATTTTTACAATAACTTTTTAAAGTTTAAATACAAGAATTCTAAACATCAGGTCACTATGAATATTTGGATCTGTATGTCTCCCAAAGGTTCATGTGTTAAAAGCTGGGTCCTCATGGTAGCACTATTAATCTAAGTAAGGCTTGATGGGAAATCCCCAGATCAATGGGAATGTGTCTTGAAGAGTATTATGGAGCACTAGTTTTTTGGTTTATTTTGTTTGTTTTCATTTGCTTTCCACTTCTGAGGTGAGCAGCTTTGTTTTGCCACAGGCAAAGTGATCGTAGATTGAAACCTCAGAAATTGTGAGTCAAATGAACCTTTCCTTTTTCTATGTGAACTGTCTTAGGTATCTAGTTACAGTTCTCAAAATCTGACTGATTAATATGGTACAAAAGTAATTTCTGCCACAATACTATGGTTGAATGGAATCTACATCTTAATATGCATTTAGTTGTCAAACTAATCATGTATCACTTGCATCACTTAAAATGTCAATACAGTATGTGCTGTGTTTCATAAATAATATAAATTGCTATTTTATAATAACAAAATCTAAATTTGTATTTGTACTTATTAGGAAAGTTGTTAAAGAGTATAACTAATGTAATTTTGTGAATTTGATAGCCATGTGAAAATCTAAATAAAATACTTTGGATTAAAATAATTTCTTTATCATATGCCATGCAAAAATAACAACATGATTTTTAAAACTTCTAATCGAGATTGAGAGGTTATATACTATTATATTATTATTCTTAGAAAAGATGATTACCCCAGAAAAGACTGAGATGTGTCAGCCTAGATATTTCTTGGAGTTCTTCCCATTCCTTCATCCCCAGGTCCACATCCCATATGATAGTGCAGAGGAAACAGTAGGGAAAGCAGTCTTTATCTTGTGGAAAGAATATGTACATATAAGTGTTTGAGCTTTAGTTTCTGTGTTGGGTATATGCATTTAGAGAGATTTTTTTATCTGTGTGTCTAAGTATGTGAATGTGTGTGTAGAGGATTGTATATAAATGTGTGTACTTGTGACTGTGGGAGTGGAAATGAGCAGATGTGAGAACATGTTTGTGAATACACATGTAAGTACCTGTGTGCTTGTGGATGTATGGATGTGAAAAAGTCCATGCTTTGAGGAAGAGAATCTGGATTAATAAGACTGTGGAAGAAAAGTCTAAAACACAAGTGTCCATTAAATGCAAGGATCCTGCATGGAGCTAAGAAGAGCAGTGTCATCGCTTTCAGCTACTCATTTGGTGGTTAGTCATGTAGCAGAATGAGGCTATGTCTGACTTGGTAGAAGCAGATGCCTGCACATATGCATGCTGGTGTGTGTGTGTGTGTGTGTCCACGTATGGATGGCAGACTTTTGGACCAAGCTGCCAGCCAAAGTGCTGCTCACTGGGTGCCCTTGGGCATGAGGGCTGCTATAGGAGGCAGTAGTGAAATCTCCACTCCCACAGCACAGTGGAAATCTCCCCAGCTCCTCAGCAGGCCCTCCCTTCCTCTCTCCCCCGCATTCCCTCCCTTCCTTGCACATCCTCCCCAGGACACACAACAAAGTGGGCTCTAGCCTCTGTCCTTAATAAGCTTAGAAGCCAGTAAATCATGGTAATGAGAAAAACAAGAAGCCCATCTGCTGCCGATGAAGCCGTGCACGAAGGCTGATCAATTGCTCTAGGAACTGTCCTTTACACATTATTCAGGATGAAGTTGTCCTGCTAGAGTACAGCTCCCCATTCATAATCAGAGGACAGAGAAGCCTCTAGCTGGTGGTTTGCTGTTCTGTGTGCAAGGAATAAGGAAAGGCAGGCAAAGAGTCCAGTGAGGACCAGGGGTGTCAAGGCGGCCCTGTGAGAAGGGGTGGGGGCTGTGGAAGCTGAGGAAGTTCAGGAAGGGCAGCCTGTGGGGCAGCCTGACACATATCTATGACATCACTTTGAAGATACTGGATTCTAGGTCTTCGGTGTCCAGAGTTCTCCACTGTGTCCCCTTTTGCTCTAGGGGTGGGTGGTGATGGAGAACATTGTTGTTGATGTGTCAAATTGCATGCAGTTGTTTTTGGTGGAGCAGCAGCATGTTTTCAGCTTCAGGCATGCTAAAGAATTTGGGAGTGTGTTTCCAAAGTGCTTTTTTCAAATTCTTTTTAAGCCTCAGAGCCCATATACACAGAAAGAGCAAGTTTAATAGGGATAGTGAGTTTTCAGGAGCACCTTTTGGCTAGAAGCCATGTTTTTGACTCTTGAATTTCTTGTTGCTTGTTGTCTCCCCTCAACATTGTCCCCATCTTTGATTTTGTATTTATTTACTGCAAGAATTAGAATTCATTTGTGATTAAAAGCATTCATGAGGCCGGGTGGCGGTGGCGCTCACCTTTAATCCCAGCACTCGGGAGGCAGAGCCAGGCAGATCTCTCTGAGTTCGAGGCCAGCCTGATCTCCAAAGCGAGTTCCAGGAAAGGTGCAAAGCTACACAGAGAAAACCTGTCTCAAAAAACCAAAAAACCAAAATAAACAAAAACAAGAACAAAAAAAGCATTCATGAGCCTGGTTGGGAGCCTTTGGCAGTCTGTTCCTCCCAAGCAGCTCTGATTCTCCCCAGACTTGTCCAGCACTGCAAGGTAAGGGGATCATCAGTATGTATAATCCAACCTGGCTTTCAAACTCTGCTCAAGCATAGCTGCATGCTTATTCTGTCATTCAGTTAACGCTGGTTTAGGTGTGAGATAGTCTAAAACAAAGACTTCTGACATCCTGAGGTTAGGATAGCAAGGAGGGACACACAGCAGACATCATAGAAAAGGAAATTATATATATATATATATGAGTTATGAGTATTAAATAGAGTGACAAGGGCCTTAATTTGCAGTCTTAAGGATGAAACTGATAGCTAAGGGAGATGCATGCCTGCAGAGCAGACAGCTCAAGCAAAGGCCCTAAGGCAGGCATGTGCCTTGCCTGTTTGCAGACACTGGCAAAGAGGCTTGTGTTGGCAAATCCAATAGAGTAAGGGGAGTGGTGTTGGATGAGGTGGATGGAAAGATGATAGGATCAGATGATGTGCAGAGCCCCAAAGGTCACAGTATGGACTTGAGTATGTACTCTGTGTGAAACTGAAACCAGTACCAGGTTTGAAGTTGAGGAAGAGCAGGCCCTGGATAGCATTTTAACACAACCTCTTTGGTGACTAGAAAGCTAATGTAGTAGTAATTCAGGTGAACAACTTGTTCCACTTTCTGGGTTTAGCAGCTGTATTAAGGTATCTGCCTCTAGGATAATGGTAGGGGTCTGCATGGTGGGTTTTAGGGTTGGAAATGAACATTTTTTTGACGTTTGGGGTACACAATATTGTATCCAACTCTCCCAGACCATGTGCATTGCATTGTGGGAGGAAGCAACCTAGACCCCAGATCCATTCCTTCAGCCCCTCCTTAGAAAGTCAGAGTGAGGATAAAAATGCCCTGCTGGTATCTGGGGAAATTGCTGAAAGAACCTGGCTACTTATCAGGATTACGTCCCTGGCCTACCTAGCAGATGAGAAGCCTCTTTTCTCTCCAGTCTCTGGCTGTACCAACAGCTGCTGAGGAAGGGGGGCTGGCTGTAGGGATACCAGGTCAGGAGACTTTTTAAAGCGGAGAAGTAGTGCGCCCCACATCCCCACAATGAAGAAGAAGAAGAAGAAGAAGAAGAAGAAGAAGAAGAAGAAGAAGA
>CABHPH010127168.1:40214-69705 GCA_902168325.1 Peromyscus nudipes
AGAAGAAGAAGAAGAAGAAGAAGAAGAAGAAGAAGAAGAAGAAGAAGTAGTGCACTTTGGGACTTTGTGGATTCGAGTGGCAGCAAACTGTAGGGAAGAGGATATGTGGTAGTCCTTTTGCAGTGGGGAGCATGAGTCTATTGTACAGTTTCTGGAGTATTCATAATCATGCAAAGGGTGGCTGTGTTGGAAGCCAGGCTTCCAGTTCCGTCTGCAACACTGTGGACCTTGGGAAAGGCTGTGGTCCCCTCCCCAGCATCATTCCTGAAGTAGGGGAGCACGACCCAGGTGACCTCTGAGGCTTTCCAGTCAGGACACGAGGGACTGCAGCTTAGCCATTGGCTGATTTTTGCTGCGCTGAGCCAGTGCGGCAGGGAAGGAAATGCGCAGATGCAGAGTTGAGGCTTTAATAATTCACCCGAGGCTTGCTCAGAATACAAATGGGCCGCAGGCGAGTGGGAGGCAGGGACCCAGGGTGCGCCTGCCACCCTGTGGCCGGTTTGCGCTCTGCAGACTCCACTAGGGTCGCATTCGAAAGGGGTGAGAAAAGGGAAAGCAAGACTGAGCGCTTAGCACTGCCCTTGCTGCCTACCTCTTCAGGCTTCTATTCATACTCATGTTCTGATTAGGAAATCTCCCCCCACATACTTGCAGACTGACTTTTCCTTCCTAATCTTACCAAAAAGGGCCGTTTGAGAGAAGGACTAACAGTCATCTCACAAGGTTGTTATATCAGTTTTGCCCTTGAACAAGCTTGGCAGCTGTCTCAGAATTTGCATTCTTTGCAGAGTTCCCTAATGGAAACTCCCCACTGTTTTCTGAGACCCTTGGGCTCATGACGAGTGATTCCCTTAACTGAGATGACTTCCTACATTGTTCCTGGCCCTGATTTCCGCTCATCTGGTCTATCCCAGGTCCTTCACCCTCTTACCTAAGAACTCTGTTCCATGTCCTGAGAAGCTCCAGGACTCCTGCCTGTGGCAGTCATCTCAGGGTCCCAGATTAGAGCTTTGTTTGGGATATGGTAGGGTGTTCTGGGAAACGTATTGCTTACTGTGGTCAATGAGTTATTTATTTAGCAGATGCCAGAGAGATCGGGTGATGCTGGCATGCTGATTTTGGTGATTCAATTTGTTTATACAGACAGAAGCCCAGTAAACCCCAAGGATGGTTTTTGGCAAATAAATACCGGGGGATCATTACTTTTGCTGGTTATTATGGAAGATTATGAAAGCATAATCTCCTCAATCCATAAACCAGTTTTTTTCCCCCCACAAATCTTTTTTTTAAAGGCAGGGTCTCATTATATACTTCAGACTGGCCTGAAACCCCCATGCCTATTGAGACTATAGGCATTCCTACCATCCTTACCCTTCTTTTCTTTCCTTTTTTAAGACAAGATCTTCTGTAGCCCAGGCTGTCCTTGAACCCCCTTATGTAGCTAAGTATGATTTAAAACTCCTGATTTTCCTGGTTCCATTTCCCAAGTCCTGGGGTGTAGGAGTGTATCACCACATCAGCCTTTTTTTTTCCCTTATAGCACATGCTAGGCAAACTCACTGAACCAAGTCCCCAGTCCCTCTTAAACAGCTCTTCCATTCAAGGCACAGCATTGGACACTAGGCCAAGTCTAGACTCAAAGACATTCTCAGTTTCTTGGATCTCTTATGGCCCTGGCCTGCAGGTCCTCTTCCAGGACAGTGCCCTTTTTTGGCTTTCTCATGGTCTTTCTTGTCTTCTCCAAGTTGCCTGCACAGGATTCTTGGTCACTCAGGGTTGTGCTGTGGGTTGAATCATCTCCATTTCTCTACCCTTTCCACAGAGTTCACCCACACCAGGCCTTGAATGGTCACTTGTGTGCAGATTGAACCCATGTGATTACCCCAATACTGACCTTCCCTCACCATTGCTGGGTGGCCATCCCCATAAGAATGCCCCATGAAACATCTACTTACCATACCCAAATCTGATCTCACAATCTCCCTCACCCTGGTGTGTTCCATGGTCATACAGATACAGCTTTACTATGACCAACAAAGCCATTCACAACCCATGCCAGTGTATCGCATTTCTCCTCAGCTTATTGGGTCTTCACATGCCCACACAGTCTTTTTTTTTAAATTTACATTTTTAATTTTTGAGAATTTCCTACATAAGTATTATATTTACATATTTCCATGCTTTCCTCCCCCCTTCAATCCTGTCCATGACCCCCCCAACTCCCTCTCAAATCCATGACCTTTTTTCTAAGTATTACTGTTACATACATGCATACATACATACATATATGCACACTCACATATATAACCTACTGAGTCCATTTAATGTTGCTTATATGTACATGTATCTAGGGCCACTCGGGCAGTCATCTGTGTGTGTGGGGGGGAATGGTTCTTCCTCTCTCAGCAGCCATTAGTTGCTTATAGCTCTTCATCTAGAGGTGAGGCCTTGTGAGATTTCCCCCACCCACACTGACTTGTCAACTAGTACTGTCACCATGCAGGTCTTCTTTAGGTGACCATATTTTTGATGTTTCATGAGTGTAGCTTCCCTGTCATATATAGAAGTCACTATCGTGTAGCAGACATCCTGTTCCCCTGGCTCTTGCAATCTTTTTGCCCTGTCTTCTACCATGTTCCCTGAGCCTTAAGTATAGGAATTCTGTTGTAGGTGTATCAGCTGGGGTTGGGCACCCCACAGTCAGTTGTTCTCTGCATTTTGACTGTAGTAGATCTCTGTAATAGTCTCTATTGGTACAAAAAGATGCTTCTTTGATGAGGAGGGAGAAGTACAACTATCTGTGATTATTCAGGTAAGTATTTAGAATATAGCTAGAGATTATATTGGTTTAGACAAATGGCAGGGGTAAATCCTCTAGGGTCTACAAGCTATATTCTAGAACTATGGTAATACAAACAGTGTGGAACTGGTGCAAAATCATGCAGATAAATCAATGGAACAAGATAAAGATCCAAACATGAGTGCACATAACTATAGCCATCTGATAATTTTTTTTTTCTTTATTAAGAAATTTTCTACTCACTTCACTTACCATCCAAAGATCCCCCCTCCTCCCTCCTCCCAACCCCCAGCCCTCTTTCCCAAGCCACCCTGCATCCCCACATCCCCCAAATCGAGGTCTCCCATGGGGAGTCAGCAGAGCCCAGCACACTGAGCCTAGGCAGGTCCAAGCCCCTCACCACTGCACCAAGGCTGTGCAAGGCATCACACCACAGGCACTGGATTCCCAGAAGCCTGCCCATAGACCAGGGATAGATCCCAATCACCCTGCCTGGGTGCCCCCCAAACAGTTCGAGCCAAACAAGCATCTTCCGTATCCAGAGGGCCTAGTCCAGTCCTATGGGGGCGCCACAGCCACAAGTCCACAGTTCATGGGCTTCCACTAGTGTGGCCAGTCATCTCTGCATGTCTTCCCATCATGATCTCGATGTCCCCTGCCTCCAGAATCCCTCCTCTCTCTCATCAATTGGATTCCCATAGCTCAGCCTGGCACCTGGCCATGGATCTCTGCATCCACCTCCATCAGTCACTGGACAAAGGCTCTATGATGATGCTTAGGGTATTCACTAGACTGGTCACCAGAGTAGACCAGTCCAGGTACCCCCTGGACCACTGCCAGCAGACCAAGGTGGAGTCATCCTTGTGGGTTCCTGACAGCCTCCCCAGCACCCTGCCTCTTCCTATTCCCATGATATCCTCCTCTATCATGGTATCTTCCTCCCTGACTTCCCACTCTGTCCCTGTTCCAGCTTGACCCTCCCATTTCCCTATGTTCTCATCCCCCACTCCTTGCACTCTACCCCCCACACCCAGTCCACTCATGTAGATCTCATCCACTTCTTCTTCGCAGGGTCATCCATGTGTCCCTCCTAGGGTCTTTCCCTGTTAGCTAACCTCTCTGGAGTTGTGGGTTGCAGTCTGGCCATCCCTCCCCTCACATCTAGTATCACTTATGATTGAGTATATACTATGTTTGCCCTTCTGAGTCTGGGTTACCTCACTCAGAACGAAATTTTCTAGTTCCATCCAATTACCTACAAATTTCATGATATCATTGTTTTTTACTGCTGAGTAGTACTCCATTGTGTATATGTGCCACATTTTCTTTATCTATTCTTCAGTTGAGGGGCATCTAGAGTGTTTCCATGTTCTGGCTATTATGAATAATGTTGCTGAAAAACCGCCATACTGATTTCCAGAGTGACTGTACAAGTTTGCATTTCCACCAACAGTGGAGGAGTGTTCCTCTTGCTCCACATCCTCTCCAACATAAGCTGTCTTCAGTGTTTTTTTTCTTAGCCATCCTGATGGCTGTAAGATGGTATCTCAGAATTGTTTTGATCTGCATTTCCCTGATGACTAAGGATGTTGAGCAATTCCTTAAATGCCTTTCAGTCATTTGAGATTCTTCTGTTGAGAATTCTCTGTTAAGCTCTGTAGCCCATTTTTTTAACTGGATTGTTCAGTATTTTGAAGTCTAGCTTTTTGAGCTCTTTATATATTTTGTAGATCAGCCCTCTGTCAAATGTGGGGTTGGTGAAGATCTTTTCACATTCTGTAGGCTGTCGTTTTGTCTTGTTGACCTTGTCCTTTGCCTTACATAAGCTTCTCAGTTTCAAGAGGTCCCATTTATTAATTGTTGCTCTCAGTGTCTGTGCTATTGGTGTTATATTTAGGAAGTGGTCTCCTGTGCCAATTTTTTCCAGACTATTTCCTACTTTCTCTTCTATCAAGTTCAGGGTAACTGGATTTATGTTGAGGTCTTTGATCCACTTGGACTTGAGTTTTGTGCATGGCGACAGATATGGATCTAATTGCAATGTTCTGCATGTTGACATCCAGTTATGCCAGCACCATTTGTTGAAGATGCTTTCTTTTTTCCGTGGTATACTTTTGGCTTTTTTGTTGAAAATCATATGTTTATAGGTGTGTGGATTAATGTCAGGGTCTTCAATTCGATTCCATTGGTCCACATGTTGGTTTTTATGCCAGTACCAAGATGTATTTATTACTATAGCTCTATAGTAGAGCTTGAGGTCAGGGATCATGATGCCTCCAGAGGTTGCTTTATTGTACAGGAATCTTTTAGCTATCCTAGTTTTTTTGTTTTTCCATATAAAGTTAAGTATTGTTCTTTCCACATCTGTGAAGAATTGTGTTGGGATTTTGATGGGGATTGCATTCAATCTGTAGAATGCTTTTGGTAAGATTGCCATTTTTTACTATGTTAATTCTACCTATCCATGAGCATGGGATATCTTTCCATTTTCTGATATCTTCCTTGATTTCTTTCTTCAGAGACTTACAGTTCTTATCATACAGGTCTTTCACTTGCTTAGTTAGAGTTACCCCAAGGTATTTTATATTATTTGTGGCTCTTGTAAAGGGTGATGTTTCTCTGATTTCTTTCTCAGCCTGTTTATCATTTGTATATAGGAGGGCTACTGATTATTTGAGTTAATCTTGTATCCTGCCACCTTACCGAAGGAATTTATCACCTCTATAAGTTCCCTGGTAGAATTTTTGGAGTCACTTATGTAAACTATCATGTCATCTGCAAATAATGAAAATTTGACTTCTTCCTTTCCAATTTGTATCCCCTTGATCTCCTTTTGTTGTCTTATTGCTCTGGCTAGAACTTCAAGTACTATGTTGAATAAGTATGGGGAGAGCAGACAGTCTTGCCTCTTTCCTGATTTTAGTGGAATCGCTTTGAGTTTCTCTCCATTTAATTTGATGTTGGCTGATGGCTTTCTGTAAATTGCCTTTATTATGTTTAGGTCTGTTCCTTGTATTCCTGATCTCTCTAGAACCTTTATCATGAAGGGGTGTTGGATTTTGTCAAAGGCCTTTTCAGCATCCAATGAGATGATCATGTGGTTTTTATTCTTTCAGTTTGTTTATATGGTGTATTACATTGACACATTTTCATATCTTGAACCATCTTGCATCCCTAGGATGAAGCCGACTTGGTCATGGTGGATAATTTTTTTGATGTGTTCCTGGATTTGGTTAGCCAGTATTTTATTGAGTATTTTTGCATCAATCTTCATGAGGGAAATTAGTCTGTAATTCTCTTTCTTTGTTACATCTTCGTGTGGTTTGTGTATCAGGGTAACTGTGGAACAATTTGAAGATTATTGGTTTTAGCTCTTCTTTGAAAATCTGGTAGAATTCTGCACTGAAACCATCTTGCTTCTGTATGTCAAATGTGTTGCTCTAATTGGTTAATAAATAAAACACTGATTGGCCAGTAGCCAGGCAGGAAGTATAGGTGGGACTAACAGAGAGGAGAATTGAGAGAACAGGAAGGCAGGGAAGGAGACACTGCCAGCCGCCGCCATGACAAGGAAGATGTAAGGTACTGATAAGCCACGAGCTACGTGGCAAAGTATAGATTAATATAAATGGGTTAATTTAAGATATAGGAACAGTTAACAAGAAGCCTGAGCCATTAGGCCAAACAATTTAAATAATATAAGCGTCTGTGTGTTTATTTTATAAGTGGGCTGTTGGACTGCCCGGGCTTGGCGAGACCTAGAGAGAAAACTCTCCAGCTACACCATCTGGTCCTGGGCTTTTTTTGGTTGGGAGACTTTTAACGACCATTTCTATTTCCTTAGGGGTTATTGGTCTATTTAAATAGTTTATCTGGTCTTGATTTAACTTTGGTATGGGGTACCTATCCAGAAAATTGTCCATTTCTTTCAGATTTTCCAATTTTGTAGAATACAGGTTTTTGAAGTATGACCTGATGATTCTCTGGATTTCCTCATTGTCTGTTATGTCTCCCTTTTCATTTCTGATTTTGTTAATTTGGATGTTCTTTCTCTGCTTTGTGGTTAATTTGGATAAGGGCTTGTCTATCTTGTTGATTTTCTCAAAGAACCAACTCTTTGTTTCATTGATTCTTTGTCTTGTTCTCTTTGTTTATATTTTATTGGTTTCAGCCATCAATTTGATTATTTCCTGGCATCTGTTTCTCCTGGGTGAGTTTGCTTCTTCTTATTCTAGAGCTTTCAGTTGTGCTGTTAAGTCACTAGTGTGAGATTTCTCCAACTTCTTTATGTGGGCATTTAGTGCTATGAATTTTCCTCTTAGCACTGCTTTCATAGTGTCCCATAAGTTTTGGTATGTTGTATATTCGTTTTCATTGAATTCTAGGAAATCTTTTATTTCTTTCTCTATTTCTTCCTTGTTCCATTGGTGATTCAATTGGGCATTATTCAGTTTCCATGAGATTTTAGGCTTTCTGTAATTTTTGTTGTTGTTGAAATCTAACTTTAAGCCATGGTGGTCTGATAAGATACAGGAGGTTACTTCAATTTTTTTGTTTCTGTTGAGATTATCTTTGTGACGAAGCATGTGGTCAATTCTGGAGAAGGTTCCATGGAGAAGGTTCCATGCTGAAAAGAAAGTATATTCTTTTGTGTTAGGGTGGAATATTCTGTAGATATCCATTAAGTCTATTTGAGTCATAATGTCTGTTAGTTCCCTTAATTCTCTGTTAAGTTTCTGTCTGGAAGACCTGTCCATTGGTGAGAGTGGGGTATTGAAGTCTCCCACTACTATTGTATGGGGTTTGATGTGCGATTTAAGCTTTAGTAATGTTTCTTTTACAAATGTTGGTGCCCTTGTATTTGGGGCATAAATATTCAGAATTGAGACTTCATCTTGTCTGATTTTCCCTGTGATAAATATGTAGTGTCCTTCCCAATCTCTTTCGACTGATTTTAGTATGAAATCTATTTTATTAGATATTAGGATAGCTACACCAGCTTGCTTCTTAAATCCATCTGATTGGAAAGTCTTTTCTCAGCCTTTTATTCTGAGGTAGTGTCTGTCTTTGAAGTTGAGGTGTGTTTCTTGTATGCAGCAAATGGATGGATCTTGTTTTCGTATGCATTCTGTTAGCTTGTGTCTCTTTATAGGTGAATTGAGACCATTGATATTGATGGATATTAATGACCAGTGATTGTTAATTCCTGTTTTTTTTTTGTGGTAGTGTTGTATGTTTCCTTTCTTTGGTATTTGTTGGTATGGGACTATCTATTGCCTGTGTTTTCATGGGTGTATCTTACTTCCTTAGGTTGGATTTTTCCTTCAAGTGCTTTCTGTAGGGCTGGATTTGTGGAGAGATATTGTTTAAATCTGGTTTTATCATGGAATATTTTGTTTACTCTGTCTATGTTGATTGAGAGTTTTGCTGGTTATACTAGTCTGGGTTGGCATCCATGGTCTCTTACTATCTGCATAATGTCTGTCCAGGACCTTCTGGCTTTTAGAGTCTCTTTGAGAAGTCAGGTGTTATTCTGATGGCTCTGCCTTTATATGTTACTTGGCCTTTTTCCTTTGCAGCTCTTCATATTCTTTCTTTATTCTGTATGTTTAGTGGTTTGATTATTATGTGGTGAGGGGACTTTTTCTTTTTGGATCCAGTCTATTTGGTGTTCTGTAACCTTCTTGTGTCTTTATAGGCATTTCCTTCTTTAGGTTGGGAAAGTTTGCTTCTATGATTTTGTTGAATATATTTTCTATGCCTTTGAGTTGGTATTCTTCTCCTCCTTCTATCCCTGTTATTCTTAGGTTTGGTTTTTTTATGGTGTCCCAAATTTCCTGGACATTTTGGGTCATGACTTTGTTGGCTTTAGTGTTTTCTTTGACTGATGAATCTATTTCCTCTAACGTATCTTCAATGCCAGAGATTCCCTCTTCCATCTCTTGCATTCTGTTGGTTATACTTGCATCTGTAGTTTCTGTTCCTTTTCTCAGATTTTCCACTTCCAGCATTACCTCAGTTTGTGTCTTCTTTATTGACTCCATTTCAGTTTTCAAATCTTGAACTGTTTCCCTCACTTGTTTAATTGTTTTCTCTTGGCTTTCAAGGGATTTACTGATTTCTTCCCATGTTTTGTTTGACTTTTCCTTGATTTCTTTAAGCGAATTTTTCATTTCCTCTTTTAAGATCTCTAATATCTTCTTAAGGTCATTTTTATGGTTGATAGCTTCTGTTTCTTCTGTGTTGGGATGTTCAGGTCTTGCTGATGTAGGGTCTTATGGAGCCATATTGGTTTTTATGTTGTTGACTGTATTTTTGCACTGGCGTCTACCCATCTCTTTCTCCACTTGGTGCAAGCAGTGTATGTGTCTGAGGGAGCCTTTCTTGGTCTGATTGATACTCTTGATCCATTGAAACCTCTTGGTCTAGTCGATGCTGATGGACTCTTTGTCTCAGGGAGCAGCTCTTAGTTCAACTGGCACTAATGGGCTCTGTCTCAGGGAGTAGCTGCAGTCTTAGCGTGTGTTAGATGGTGGTAGTCTGACCTGTCTGCAAGAGGTCTGCCTGCCAACTGGCCTCCTAGTACAGTCAGGTGCTGTCAGGCTTTGTCTCAGGGAACAATTGCAGTCTCAGAGGGTGGGTTGGATTTGGGGGATGTAGGTCTTGGGTTACAGGGTCTGGTGGGGGATGGTAGTCTGACCTGTGTGCAGGAGGTCTGCCTGCCAACTGGCCTGAAACTGGAACTGCAATGGGTGGCGGTGTGTGGGCCCAAAACCTAGGGTGTGGGGTGTTTGGGTATGGGGATAAAGACTCACCTATTAGTCCAGTTGGGTGCTGGCAGGCTCTGTGCCATCTGATATTTAACGATACCAAAAATACACACTGGAGGAAGGACAGAATCTTCAATAAATGGTGCTGGTGAAACCAGATGTCCACATTAGAAGAGTGAAATTAGACCTACATCTATCACCCTGAATAAAAATCAACCCCAAACGAATCAAAGATCTCAGTGTGAAATCTGAAATGCTAAACATGCTAGAAGAATGCATATGCAGTGTACCCCTTAGAATATAGGTGCAGGATGGGACTTTCTGACTAGAACTTCATGGTTTCTTTATAATAATTCTGCTCCTCTTAGTGGTTTATCAGCCCCTCTTGGCCCATTATCTTCTTAATCTACCCCAACATCTACTACACACGAGTTTAACCCCTGTGTCCTAGTATCTGCAGTGCTACCTCACACTGGCACCCTGAGACCCAGCTGCTCCATCTGTTTTGAAGATTCTAACTAGCCATATATCCTCCTGTGGGTTTCTCCTTTTATTACTGAGCCTGTTGCAGTAATGCTTCTCAATAAAATGTTTTAGAAGAATTTGTAGTCTGTCTGTCCTTTAGCTGGCAAATTTCAGCAGTCCACCCCTCAGCCCTACTAATTATTTTGTTAACTCACAGTCCACATGTACTTTTCAAAATGTTCCTTGCCAAGCCCATTCTTCCACTAACTGATAGCCATGTGAGTCTTTTGAAGACCCTTATTTGGGGAAAATGTGAACTCAAAATGAAAGCTGATTAGCTCCATTTTGTCTGCCATATACTAAGTAGGGACCATCTGATGCCAACTGGAAATCAGGTAACAACAGAGATGACAGTCACTTAGACCCTTATAGGAAAGCTCAGGGTGCAACTGACACAGGAATTCTCTGCAGAGGAAGGGCATCAGTGGCTGCAGGGGAGTAGAGTAGCCCAAGGTGGGTGCATAAAAGCAAGAGTACCCAGTTCCCAAAAGAAAGGAACTCCATTCCTGAATTCCAAAGAAGCATATCTGGCAGTATCTCTGTTCTTGGATCTGCCTCAGAGATTACAGGGCTCTGTCATCTTGTTTGGCATCATTAAAATATTGGCTTTATGAGGAAGGGGCAGCTGAGTGTTTTATTAAACCAGTGTACAAAAGCATTATCCCACAGCATTTTCCCTTTTCTGTCTAATCAAAAAGCAAGGTTTTAACTTTAATGAAGCAGGAATCTTAAAAAGTTCTTATTAATAAGATCAAACCTGGAGCCAAGTATTGGGGTGAACACTGGAAGATCAGAGAGACAGAACAAGCCACAGATAACCTCACCTGGCCAACTTCTCAGCTGATCTTGTTTCCTCAGACTGGAAGCCTCTGTGTCCTCATATCCGAATGGCTCTCAGCTGAACTGTGCTGCTCAAAACCTAAAAGCTTAACCAGCCAAATGCTTAACCAGCCAAATGCTACTAGTTTCTGATCTCCATGCCTTATATATCTTTCTGTTTTTGCCATCACTCCCTGAGATTAAAGGCTCACTTCTTGGGATTAAAGGCATGAGTCACCATGTCTGTTTCCAATGTGGCTTTGAACTCACAGAGATCCAGATGGAACTCTGCCTCTGGAATGCTCAGATTAAAGGCATGTGCTACCACTGCCTAACCTCTATGTTTAATATTATGACTGTTCTGTTCTCTGACCCCTAGATAAGTTTATTGAGGTGCACAATATATCATTTTAGGCTAGTTTTTCTTTGGAAGCTTTTCTGTTCCTGGAACCCAAAGTGACTGCAGGTTTAGGGAAATGACTTACCCCTGTGCCTTGTCTGAGAGGAGGATAGCTAGGGTAGGTAAATAGACACTCCTCAGTGATTAACATGCCTAGGCAGAGCTAAGAAGGAGCCAGAGGTAACGTGAAGTAAAGGAGACAGACACAAAATGAATGCAGAGATGCCTGCTTTTAGTCACCCAATGGGCCCAAGTGAGGTATCTGCTTATCAGGGGGAAAAAGCAATTTATCAATACCTGTTATCTCATGAGGCTGTTTAGAGGAAGAGTGAGTGCCTGCAAAGGGCAAAGAGTGATAGTCCCTTAGAACAGTAGTCAACAAATTTTATGTACTCATTCAGGTTTTTTCTTTTCCCTTTTCCTTTAACTGAGTTCCCATCAAAACTGTGAAGCGAATGCTTAGCAAGATAGGGATTATTACCCCAGTTGAAAGCATGACACTTAGAGAAGTTAAAGAATTTACTGAGATGTATTAGTGAGGAGTAAGGTTGTGACAAGTCCCCAGTTTGCTGACTTTCTGCTCTGGCCATTTGCTACCACTCCTTAGTGCTGAAGGGTCTGATGAAGTGGTATGCAAGCAGTTTCATGCACTTGGAAGTTCTCATCCAACCATGCATTCATGTAGCCCTCAGCCAAGTGCTACCTAACAATCAATCACCCAGAATGTTCACATCAGTCCCTTGATCCTGGGGCCCTCAATTCAACTCTCTGCATCCAGACCCCTCCTCTAGCTGGTCTAGAAAGTAGGCAGATTTCTTCTACCCTCAGTCTGACCCAGTACATCCCACTGAGTTCCTGCTGAGCATAATGTTCAGACAAACTAGTGATCTGATTACCCCAGCTCCTCCTTCTCTGCTCAGCCCCCTGTAGTGCTAATAGAGGAGGAGGGAGATTAAATTAGCAATGATTCTGAGCTGGTGGAGCTGCTGAAATGCATTTATGAATGGATTTTTAATATAAAAAATGAGGGCAATTGGCACTGGCAGTTAGGATATAATGAAGGCCCACGTAGCTAGAGCTACTGATAAGAAAGCAATAAATTGAAAAATGAGAAATCTCCAAACCAGAGATGTTCACACAACCAATAACTATGGGATTTTATTTGCAGTTAACTAGGGTGCAGTGATAAAATACTTAGAAACAAACATGTTCTGACTAAAGAGTGGAGTATATAAGCAGAGGACAGAAATTACCTCCAAACTATGAAAGGCAGGGCTGAGTGGGATCCTTTTAGGTGATAGCAGGGATCAAAAACAATACAGTGCTGGTCAAAAATTAGAGATAAGGCTAGGCAGGGTGGCTCATGACTACAATCTCAGGACTTGAGAGGCTGAAGCAGGATTACCTTGAGTTTGAGGACAATCTGGGCTACACAATGAGTTCCAGGCTAGCCTGTGCTACAGGTCTCATTAGTGAAGGCATAGAGAAGTCCGAGTTCAATGAATTTACTTGGTATAATGAAAATACATCAAAGGAACTGTGGTGGTATTGTGTTCCCCAAAATATTGTGCATGCTAATAAACTTATCTGGGGTCAGAGAACAGAATAGTCACAATATTAAATATAGAGGATAGGCAGTGGTAGCACACGCCTTTAATCCTAGCATTCCAGAGGCAGAAATCCCTCTGGATCTCTGTGAGTTCAACATCACACTGGAAACAGCCAGGCATGGTGACTCACACCTTTAATCCCAGGAAGGATGGCTGGAAGCAGAAAGGTATATAAGGCATGAGGACCAGGAACTAGGCCTGGTTAAGCTTTTAGGCTTTTGAGCAGCATTTCAGCTGAGATCAATTTGGATGAGGACTCAGAGGCTTCCAGTCTGAGGAAATAGGATCAGCTGAGGAACTAGCAAGGTGAGGAAGCTGTGGCCTGTTCTGTCTCTCTGATCTTCCAGCATTCACCCCAATAACTGGCCCTGGGTTTGTTCTTATTAATAAGACCATTTAACAATTCATGCTACAAGGAACCAACCTGGAAAAGTAATTCCAATTGACTTCAGCAATCTGAACTATCACCTGCCTTCAGCTCTGGCTGTACTTTAAAAATAGAGCACAATGGGGATGGAGAAATGGCTCAGTCAGTAAAGTGCATGCTTCATAAGTTTGAGGACTTGCGTTCAGATTCCCAAAACCCATGCAAAAAGTCAGACATCGTTTGGCAGGCTTGTAATCACAGGGATGGTGAGATAGGAGGAGAACTAGAGGTAGACTAATGGATTCCTGAAACTTGCTGGCAAGGTAGCCTAGGCCATTCTGTGAAATTCCAAGCCAATGAGAGACTCTGGATTAATAAAAAGGTAGAAGGCACTACAGGAACGATAATTGACATTGTCCTCTGACCTCCACATGTAAAAACACGTATGTACACAGGCACATACAACAAGGAACATAAATATACACCATAAAAGTCTATGGTGATATTTTATTTGTGCTGAAATGTGATTTTATTTGTATATTAATAAATAAAGTTGCCTGGAGATCAGAGGTCATAGCCATTAAGCAGAAGTCTGGCAGTGGTAGCACATGCCCTTAATCCGATCTCATGGTAGGCAGAGTCTCTGTGTGATCAAGGACATAGCCAAGCAAGGTGACTTGAACTTTCAATCCCAGTACCAATCATAGAGACCTGGAGGCCTGTATAGACAGGCAGTGATGAGGAAGTCATGTGGTTGGGTTTAGAGCCAATGAGAAGGCAAAACAGAAAGGCAATAAAAAGACAGGTCACACAGGAGAAGGTCTCTCTCTCATGGGAAGTGACAGCAGTGAGTGGTAAGCTAAAGGGAGTCATGGCTCTTGCTCTGATCTCTTAGGCTTTAACTCTGTAATTGGCTCTGTGTTTCTCATTTACTAAGACCTTTTAGAATTTCATCTACATTTGGCGCCCACTTGGCAAGAATTCATTAAAAACCGTTGGTGGCCTCACAGCCCAGGGGTTTCAAACCCCCGCTCAGCCAGAGTTTACAGGCCCCAGGCCCAGCTGGAGCTATCGGTCTGGCTGCACACAGTCAGAGCTGCACTTGACTGTAGCTGCAGCAGCTACATGCAGCTGCAGCTGGAGCTGCTAGTAGCTGAATTGCCGACTCACATGGTCAGAGCTTAAGGAAGCCGGAGTTCAGGCCGGAATTGGCTCAAGCCGGAGCACGTGGCACATAGCTTTTTTCTCTTCTCCTGGTAGATAGTAGGCGCTTGCTTGATCTCTCTCTCTCTCTCTCTCTCTCTCTCTCTCTCTCTCTCTCTCTCTGTTCAACCACACTAGGTAGCTGTTTTGAAATTCCCTCGGATTTCTACTGTTCTATGGAGACTTGGTAAGTCAATTAAGGTATCAGATATTTTAAAGGGAAAAACTACTTAAAAGAGAAAAAATTTTCCACAAAAAATGGGTAATATCTGTACAAAAGAAGGAAATTGGTCTTTGTTTGATAAAACATTAGGCAGTCTGAAAAATGGAACAATTCCATGTGAGGATTAATGTTGATGGGATATAGGTAACATCATTTATACATATTATTAGTTTACTTATCCTTATTTTACAATTTAAAAAGATAGTCAATTTAAGTGGCAAGATAAAAGCTTTAGAAAAACCTGTTAAAATGAATTATAGAGAAATTCAGACACAGACAGAAGATTTTAAGGGTGAAATTATTTCAGGATTGGATTATAAGGTTACAGAAAGAAAGCCTGTTTTCAAACAATCAAAATTAATTTATCTGGTAACCATACAGCAACTACCTGATCAAGTGGATGTACAAACTAATTGGACTCTAGTTGAAATGTTAGATTTAAGAAGGTTTAAGGAGGTTATAGTCTCTTAAGGCATTCCCCATTTGTAAAGCAGCTGCAGTGGTGTATGTGGTACTGTGATGAGGCTAAGACCATAGAAAAACAATGGAGGGCTAGAGGTGTGGAAATTTCCCAGGATCAGCCTCTTGGAGAAGGCCAATACATTGAAATACAAAGACAATGATTATATGATAACCAAACCTTAATTTTATGCCACATGTCAGCCATGAATGCATGGGAAAGAATTGAGGAAGCAGGAAAGAAAATTGAGTTATTCACAAAAGTTATACAGGGCCCAAAAGAATCCTTCATGGATTTCTTACAAAGACTGTCTTCAGCAGTAAATAGAATGATCCTGAATTCAGAAGCTAGCCAGATAATAATTGAATCTTTGACTTTTGAGAATGTGAATACAGCATGTAAGAGAATAATCTGGCCGTTAAAGGCAAGATATGCACCATTGGAGGATTGGATCAGAGACACGATTAATGTTGAGTCTCATGATGATATGTGGATAGGAGAAGCAATTTCAAGAGGTTTGAGGAATGTCAGATGTTTTGGATGTGGAAAGCAAGGTCACTTGTAAAGGGACTGTAAACAGGGCATTCCTAGAAACAATGTTTCTTCAACAATGTCAACAGGAACAATGGCAACAGAATGCCCCTTCCTGTTGCTAGAGTTTTCCTGCCTGGCCCACAGTCAGGACAAATCTCTCTCACCTGCCAGTCCCATAGCCACTCAGACCCAACCAAGTAAACACAGAGACTTATATTGCTTTCAAACTGTATGGCCGTGGCAGGCTTCTTGCTAACTGTCCTTATTTCTTAAATTAATCCATTTCTATAAATCTATACCTTGCCACGTGGCTCGTGGCTTACCGGCATCTTTACATGCTGCTTGTCCTGGCAGTGGCTGGCAGCATGTGGCCGCGTCTCCTTCCACCTTCCTGCTCTTTTCTCCTCTCTGTTAGTCCCGCCTATACTTCCTGCCTAGCCACCGGCCAATCAGTGTTTTATTCATTGACCAATCAGAGCAATTTGACATACAGACCATCCCACAGCACTTTCCCCCCTTTTTTTTCAAAGCCAGTTTGGTATATTTGGGAATTTGGGCGTAGCTTCTCTTACTACTTCCTGCTGGAGGGGGGCACTGTATCTTATGGGGATACAAAGAAAATTTTAGAATTATGGAGTAGTCCATGAGGGTGTATCGTCTGAGCCGGTTGCCTTGAAACGGTTCTGGATGTTGGATCATCTGGGCCTTGGTGTCATCAGAGACCTTTCAAGTGGTCTTGGCTGGTCAAACGTGATGTATCTTAATCTGGAACAAATCCATAGCCTCTGGCTTTCTGTGGAAACAAAAGCAGAGCTTCCTTTCCAAAGCAACACCTTCCTTCTGGAGTATGCAGAAGGTGTGGTAAGGGAAAACACTGGACCAATGAATGTAGAGCAACAAGGGACAGACAAGGTAATCCTTTGCCTCAGTCCTCGGGAAACTCCAGAGGGGCATCAGACAGGCTCCCACAGCAAATCCAGTTCAGACCTTTCCTACAGTTGTAGAGGAAACCCCTACTCAGAGCAATTAAATAACCAAATGCCTAATGGAATAAACCAGGCTGCTTGGGGGTGGTGAAACAGCTGAGACAGAGAGAACAGAAAATTCAGGAGAAACCATAAAGAAAATTTGTTGGTAAACTTTTAAAATGAACAAAGACCAAAATTAACAATAAGAATAAATAATGTTTTGTTGTCTGGTCCAGTAGAGACAGGTGCACCAGAATCCAACTTGACCTCTTCAGGAGGTAAACGTTCAACTGTTAGGAATTGGAACATTATCTCAAGTGAAACAGAGTGCAAGATGGATCGAATGTATAGGTCCAGAAGGACAGAGAGGAAAATTAAAACCATATATGACTAACATAGCTATGAACCTATGGGAACGAGATCTGTTACTGCAATGGAATACTCAGATTAACATCCCTCCAAACTCAGAAACAAATCATAAACTAGCACATGTTTCTGAGAGAAATATTAGAAGATATTATTCTAATGAGTGGTCACCAGCCATCCAGATTGTACAAGATCAGGGCACAACAACTGATGATCTTCAAAAGACACCAACAGCTCTACCTTTAAAATGGTTAACAGACAAGCCTGTACAGGTTCATCAATGGCCTTTAACAACAGAGAAACTCCAGGCTTTAGAAGAGCTAGTACAAGAGCAGTTAAATGCTCAGCATATTGAAGAATCAACCAGCCCTTGGAATTCTCCTGCATTTGTTATTAAAAAGAAATCTGGTAAATGGAGAATGGTAACCAACCTTAGAGCAATTAACAAAGTAATTCAGCCAATGGGCTCTCTATAATCTGGAATCACTTTGTGTAGTCTGTTACCTAAAGGATGGCCTCTTGTAGTTACTGATTTAAAAGACTGTTTCTTTTCAATACCCTTACAAGAAAAGGACAAAGAAATATTTGCCTTCACAGTGTCTACTCATAATAATTCTCAGCCAGTCAAAAGATATCTCAACTGGTTAAGAGATATCAATGGAGGGTCCTCCCACAGGGAATGTTGAATAGCCCAATCCTGTGCCAATATTTTGTACAACAGCCATTGGAAATGATATATAAAAATTTCCTAAATCTATAATTTATCAATATATGGATGATATTTTATTAACTGATTCAAATGCGGATACTTTAGAAAGAATGTTTGAAGAAGTAAAGAAAATTTTGCATTGCTGGGGATTACAAATTGCTCCTGAAAATATACAAAGAAGAGATTCTATTAATTATTTAGGATATAAAATAGGTCTACAAAAAAATAGATCCCAAATGGTACAAATTAGGAGAGATCGATTACAGACTCTTAATGACTTTCAAAGAATATTTGGTGACATTTCTCATCTACAAACTATTGTTGGGGTAAAAAATGGTGAACTGAGTAATTTGTTCAAAACCTTAGAAGGTGAAAAAGACTTAAATAGTCCAAGAGAATTATCACCTGAAGCTGAGAAAGAAATGGCCTTGGTAGAAAAGAAAGTACAGGAAGGACACGTGGATCATGTCAATCCAAAGCTGGATTGCAATTTGGTTATTTTAATGCAGGAATTTTAATGCAGGAGGAAGATATCATATTGGAATTAATATTTTTACCAAATAAACAGAGTAAAAAAATTAAAAACTTATGTGGAAAAAAATCTCTGACTTGATTTTATAATGAAAATTGAGACTTTGTCAGTTAGCAGGAATACACCCAGCAGAAACTGTCATACCTTTAGCTAAGGAGGATATTGAAAAATTATGGGCAGAAAGTGAACCTTGGCAAAGAGCTTGCAGTAATGTTTTGGGAGAGATTAACAGCAAATATCCCAAAAGCGATAGAACTGACCTTATAAAGAGAGCCTATTGGATTTTGCCTTGCATTGTATGGGAAAAACCCATATCTGGAGCTCATACATTTTATACAGATGCAAACAAACAAGGAAAGGCAGGTTACAAATCAGAAAATTAAAGTGGTTCAAAGTCCTTATAATTCAGTTCAAAAATTGGAACTGTATGCTATTCTGTTGGTATTTATAGTGGTATTCTATTTGTACTGAAATGTGATTTTATTTGTATGTTAATAAATAAAGTTGCCTAAAGGTCAGAGCTATTAGCAAGCCATAGCGAAAGCCAGGGCAGTGGTGGTCCACGCCTTTAATCCCAGCACTTGGTAAGCAGAACTAGGTAGATCTCTGTGTGTTCAAGGATACAGCCAACATTGGAGACACACGCCCTTAATCTCAATACCAACCATAGAAGATTTGGAGGTCTGTACAGATAGGCAGTGAGGAGGCAGTCACGTAGTTGGGTTTACAACCAATGAGAAGGCAGAACAGAACTCTTATTTAAAAACGAACGCACAGGAAGTACTTCTTTTCGGAGAGGTCTCTTGGCGGAAGAAGTTGGCGGCAGCGGGTAAGGCTCCTAGCTCTGACCTCTTGGGCTTTCATCCTTACATTGGCTCTGTGTTTCTTATTTAATAAGACGGTTGGTTACATCTACAGGTATTAATGGATTTTTCAGAACCTCTCAACATAGTTACTGACTCTCAGTATGCTGAAAGAGTGGTATTACATATTGAGACTGCAGAATTTATTCCTGATGAGTCAGAATTAACTTCACTATTTATTCAGTTACAAGATTTAATCAGGAATACGAAGCATCCCTTATATATAACTCACATCCAATCTCATACAGGTCTGCCAGGCCCTCTAGCACAAGGTAATGATGACATTGATAAATTATTGATAGGAAATGTGCTGGAGGCCTCAGAATTTTATAAAAACATCATATCAATAGTAAACATTTAAAAAAGGACTTTTCCATAACCTGGCAACAAGCCAAGGAAATTGAAAGGAAATGTCCTACTTGCTCCTTTTACAATCAGACACCATTACCAGCAGGATGTAACCCAAAGGGTACTCAGAGGAATGAAATCTGGCAGATGGACATGTTTCACTTTGCAGAATTTGGAAAATTGAAATATGTACACCATACCATCGATACTTATTCAGGATTTCAATGGGCAACTACTTTGAGTTCTGAAAAAGCTGATTCTGTAATCACTCATTTGCTAGAAGTTATGGCCATCATGGGTATACCTGCACAAATTAAAACTGACAATGCTCCAGCATTGGTAAAATGAAACAGTTTTTTTCTTATTACAATATAAAGCATATTACAGGTATACCACATAAACCTACAGGCCAAGCAGTTATAGAAAGATCAAACAGAACTCTAAAGGATATGCTAAATAAAAAGAAAAAGGTAACAAAAAAACCCAGAAATAGACCACATAATGCTTTATTAACTTTGAATTTTCTCAGTGCTAATGAGAAAGGAACAACAGCTGCAGAGAGACAATGGATAATAGAAAAACCTACAGAATTAAATCAGCTTATATACTTTAAGGATGTGCTGACCTCAGAATGGAAACCAGGATATGAGTTATCTTGGGGACGAGGTTTTGCTTTTGTTTCTACAGGAGAAGATAAGCTGTGGATACCATCAAAATTGATAAAGGTTCAATTTGAACAAGAAAGACCTCTTAATTAGAAGAGGTGATAGTTTATCAACCAGCATGACCATCCAATTTAAACTAACTTAGAACATTAACACATGCCTTTTCAATTAATCAGATGTAACTTGCCAAAAGGGAACCTCCCCAAAGTTAGTCTTGGGGAAAGGTTTTTGTTTTTGTCTTTTAGGAGAATGAAGGCTAAGGAATCTGAAGAACACTGGACAAATGAGACATCTGAAGAAAAAGGACAAAGCATCTAGAAAAAATGTCCCAAGAAAAAGATTAAAATGGCCTATATCAACTATGAAAATTTCATGTCTTCCTAAATGGTTGTTTCTGCTCTTCTCTAAAGACTTTTAACACAAACGGTCTTCTTGTAGTCCCAGTTCAATTAAAAATTAAAGCTGGCTTTGTAGTTGGAGAATGGCTCTCTCCTTCTTTAAACCCAAGCATGTTGTTAAAAGGAAAATGCAAACTCCCTGTATCATGCCAGAAGAAATTGCCATCTTCTGATATGGGACAGAAGAAAGCAAAAAAAAATTAAGGGGCTGTTCTATTGCTACTAATCTCAATCCTTTGATTTTATTCTGATTCTTTAAATTTTTCTTAAAGTATGAATTTTATATCTAAATTTATAAGATTAATATATATTAATATATATACAATATATATTAATCTTTGTTAAGATACTAATGGTCATATAGAGTACTAACTAATTCTATAAATAAAGCTTCATTTACCTGCCTATACATGTCTTTGTGTTCAAGTCTCTATCAGTTTTCTGCAAGAAATCATGACTAGGACTAACATCAAATTTGAAGTCTCTGGGAAGAAGATGGGGCCCCACAACAACAACATTTCCACGTGGACAATAACAATACCACTAAGCTGACAAACATCACCCACAGATCAGCTTTGGACTATAAAATGCTCAGAGCAATTTTGAGAGGGCTAGCTGAGATGATCCAGTCTCAAAGACTACTTGAATAAGGACTTGAGATAAGCCCTAAACTTTGGCATTATTCTCAAACTGGACAACGAAGGATATAGCTACCTTTCCTAGAATTTGACAATTAACCCAAAATTTTTCTTTTCAGAATAAAGATGCCTTTGCCCATAACCAGCAGGAAGCAATTTTAAGAAAACGATGCCCACATTCCCAAAGGGGTGGTGTGGGGTGGGTCGTTTTTGGTCTTTTAATGGGTTTTGGGTCTGGGATAATTTTCATTGTTTAGGAGGGTTGGTTACAAGTTGTTCTTAAGGGTTAGGAAAAGGGCTAAGCAAAGGAGATTAGATTTAAGGTTCTTGTTTAAAAAAGAAGATATATAAAAATGATAGAATATAGGGCAGATTATTGAATCTACTCTGAAAAGTAAAGAGAAGATATAGATATGATATAGATAAAAAGATAGATTATTGAATCTACTTTTAAAAGACAAGTACTAGTTTTAAATACTTTACATTGGATTGGATTTTTGTATGCTGTATACAAATTAAATATATTGAGACTGATATTGTTAGAAAATGATATATGTATATTTCTAATCTTATTCAAGATATTGTACTTATACAGTTTATTTAACAATGTAATGCAATTTGCTAATCCTTGAATGTTATTATTACCAACTATTGGGATATAAAGAAATGAAATTTAGTAGTTAGACATTACAGTTGAACTTGTAGTTATATCAGGTATGTTTTCAAATTCAAGCACATATATTTTAGCTAGACAGGTCATCTTCAAACCCTTCAGAGGTCTACAGAATATGGCATTTAAAATGTTTTAATAACTTAGAAAATTTTTCTTTGTTATGACTATGAGACATGTTGGCTCCTGGCAGCACCAATCTACTTCAGAGAAGATATGGGCATTGAAGAAACTGCATATGGAGTTAACTTTCATTGTGGCAAAAGTTAGCCACTGGACAACAAAGTGCCTCAGATAGACTGCTGACAAACAGGACAAAAATGGACAGACAGGACACGAAACAAAGGACTACCAATTCTTGCCAAGACAAGTGTGGTTGTGGCTTCAGCACCAGACATCCTCCAAAGCCAGGACTATCTGACACCATCGCTGAAGTGGCCTTTACAATCCAGAAAAGGTACAGTACTCTTTTCTTCAAAGACAGCTGAACAGACAGTGGACCCGTGGCTTCTGGTGTGCAGTGGAACAATGGCTGAAACAGTTATTCTTGAAAGAGTAACTAAGCTGACAGTGTCTAACCTCTCAGTGGTAGACTGGCATTTAATAAAAGAGATGAAGCCACCCACAAGCCAAGAAGAATGGGATGCAGAGAAGAACTGGATGCTGAGATGAAACCACCCACAAACCAAGAAGAATAAACAGCTCAATTCCAAACACACTAACGATTTCCAGAATTTAAAATCCTGAATCATGACAGGACACTAGTGGAATTCAGGTGTTTCTAGTACATGGACTACTCTCACCGAATGTGAGGTTGAATTATAGGCCCTGAGTACATTCTATTTACAAATGAATCTGTCACATATGCTAAGCCTATAGGCTGAAGATGATGCCCCAACAATGTGGAGAAACCTCAGGTGACTGTCCAGACAGCTGGCTGTTTCTGTTAACTCACATTTTTTTTGGAAGTCACTTGCATGCACTTCCTGTTTTATTAGGTAATATTATTTTCTTCTTGGGTCTCTGAGGGAGTTGAAGATTAGTTAGTTATAGTTATAGGAGTTAAAGATTAGATAGTTATAGGAATTAAAGATTAGATAGTTATAGTTATAGGAGTTGAAGATTAAATAGTTATGGTTATAGTTATAGTTATAGTTAGTTGAAAATTAGTAGTTATAGTTATAGTTTTCCTTGTTAAGAATTTCAGAAAAGGAACTCACTAAAGAGGTGTAAGTGTATAAATTTGAAAGGCATTATAAAATAGTTCTCTGTTAGTAATATGTTAGGATAGAAAGTGAATCAGGTACATTTTGGTCTTACCAAAATAGGATAGATAATGGAATATTTTCTCTGAGTTTGTCAAATGCCAATTGCCTAGACATTGTTTAGGTATTTATTGCTTGTATATATTGTATATATTTATTGTACTTATTGTATATAGTTTCTCTTATATTAGTTATAACTTTTTTTCCTTTTTTCTTTTATTAGAATAGAAGGGGGAAATATGGTGATATTTTATTTGAGCTGAAATGTGATTTTATTTGTATGGTAATAAATAAAGTTGCCTAGAGATCAGAGGTCATAGCCATTAAGCAGAAGTCTGGCAATGGTAGCACACACCCTTAATCCGATCACATGGCTGGCAGAATCTCTGTGTGATCAAGGACACAGCCAAGCAAGGTGACCTGAACTTTCTTTTTTTATGATTTATTTATTTATTCTGTATACAGTGTTCTGTTTGCATGTATCCCTGCAGGACAGAAGAGGGAGCCAGATCTCATTACAGATGGTTGTGAGCCACCATATGGGTGATGGGAATTGAACTCAGGACGTCTGGAAGAACAGCCAGTGTTCTTAACCTCTGAGCCATCTCTCCAGGCCCATGAACTTTCAATCCCAGTACCAACCATAGAGACCTGTAGGTCTGTATAGACAGGCAGTGACAAGGAAGTCATTTGGTTGGGTTTAGAGCCAATGAGAAGACAGAACAGAAAGGCAATAAAAAGACAGGTCACACAGGAGAAGGTCTCTCAGGGGAAGCAACAGCAGTGAGTGGTAAGCTAAAGAGAGTCATCATGGCTCTTGCTCTGATTTCTCAGGCTTTAACTCTGTATTTGGCTCTGTGTTTCTCATTTACTAAGACCGTTTAGAATTTCATCTACAAAAGTCATCATTTTATAGTACATAATTTGATTGTTTTTAACATTTATTCTTTGGTAAATTCATGCATGAATACAGCATTATTTCCATCATCTCCTCCCCCTCTTCAACTCCTCCTCCTTTTCTTTCATAATCAACTGTGGAACATTTTCTTGTTTTAACCACATTCTTGACAGTGGGGTTGACACACCAAAAGTCAGACACACATAATGTATGCATCACAGTGAATTTAAAGATGAATATACACCTGTAGAACCATCCACTGTCAGAACCATATACACATCTGTGTGATCTTGACTGTCAGTCTGACTCCACTGAGGAGTGCCTAGGGGATCATAAAAGAATACTAGGTGGTGCTGTAAGAACATTTCCAGAGAGGATGCCTTCCCTGCCATAATGCACAGAGAGTAGTAACAGGTCTGCTACCTGCAGGTGCATGTTCTGCCTTGAGTGTGGGTCTTGATTTTGAATGGTACTTGATTTCTCTGAGTTAGTAGATTGTTAGGGAAAGGTGTCTGGGTTTCAGGAAAGCCAAGTTTGCTATGGAACTGTGCTGCAGGCCAAGGAGAGAATAAACTATCAAAATAGTTCTGAATAGCACTTAGATGGACAGGCTAGTTGTGTCATCCAAGAAATATAGGAGTGGTGATCATGGTGTTATGGGAAAACTATAATTTTGTATGCTCAATAGAAAAACACAGAAGGTAAGATATTTGTGGTTGATATATTGTGTATTTTAATAAATTTACCTGAAGGTCAGAGAACAGAACAGCCACTAGATTAGACATAGAGGTCAGAAAATGGTGGCACATACGCCTTTAATCCTATCTCTTGGGAGGCAGAGATCTGATTTCTGTGAGTTCAAGGCCACACTGAGAACAGAGCAAAGTGTGGTGACACACACCTTTAATCCCAGCACTTGAGATCTCATGTCTTGCTTGGAAAAGACACAGGCCTTTAATCCTAGGAAGTGATGGCAAGAAACAGAAAGGTATATAAGGCATGAGAACCAGGAACTAGAGGCTTTTTAGCCTTTTTTAAGCTTTTAGGCTTTGAGCAGCAGTTCAGCTGAGATCCATTCAGGTGAGGACTCAGAGGCTTTCAGTCTGAGGAAACAAGATCAGCTGAGGAATTGGTGAGGTGAGGTTAGCTATGGCTTGTTCTGTTTCTATGATCATTCAACGTTCACCTCAATACCTGGCTTCCCTGAGTTTTTTATTTAATAAGACCATTTAGAAATTCATCTACAGATATGGAGCCCAATGTGGTGGTACATAACTGCAGTCCCCTGTTTAAAATGCAGAGGCAGGAGGATCATTTCAAGTTCCATGTCACCTGATCCTATGTAGCAATTTACAGGTCAACCAAAGGCTATAAAAAAACAAAGCAAAATAAAAAATGGGCCCCAGAGTTACACACACACACACACACACACACACACACACACACACACACACACACAGACAGACAGACACTCCTCACAGAGATTACAACTCTAAGAGGAAAAGTGGGTTCTATTTTTATGCCATTTAAGTGAAAAGTAAAGCTCAGAGATGCTGCTTACTTAGTGTCACACAAGTAATAAGTAGCAGAATCTGGCTTTGAACCTATTCAGGCTGGCCTCATAGACACAGTCTAGCTACCACTCTGGCACCCCCTTCATGAGTCAAGGCCTCTATGCACTTCATATATTTACTGATTGATTATAAGATATGGTTATTTTCTTTCATTCCCTCACTCCTTCCTTCACCCCATCCTGTGCCACACCCTACCTTTCTTTCAGATAGGATCTTCATGGATATGAGGTTGACTTCAAGCTTGTTGTATAGCCATGGATGACAATGAACTTTGATCCTCCCAGCTCCAACTGAGATACTATTTTCTGTTCTGGGCAAGGCTATTTTCATGACAGTCTGGTTACTCCCATTCCATCTGATCGTACTGTCTGAGTTGAGCTAAAAATGTGATTGGGATGACAACAGCTAGATATGTGGGTGTAGACTATGACACTCTGTAAACAGGACTTTTCCAGACTTGGAACATGCTTCAAGTCTGGGATTGGAATCTGGGTTGGAATTTTATCTGGATCAGAATGCATAATTATTGGAGAGCAGTGTGGTGGTTGTAACTAACAGGGACCCAGTGCTCAGATGAAGAATGTGACCAGCCCCTGAGTACTGAGTTTTTTTTACCACTGCCTAGTGTCCCCAGGCCAGACAACATGGCAGCTTAGGTGATCCTTCCCTGCTTTTTCTTTCACCTCAGGTGTGGAGGTCCTTAGCTGCTCTTGCTTACCATCTCCCCCACAATACATTCCCCTGAGGTCCCAGGCTGTTTTCCTTGGGCTGAGTGGAAATCCTAGCTCTACCCAGGACTGACTCTCATGGCTAGCAAAGCCACAAGGTCCCATTGCCAGGCCTCCTTTTCATTTCAATTCATTCATCCCATTTCATTCATCGAGTCTAGTTGGTGGTGGACAATACAGAGCCCCAGTGTTACTCCCATGTAGCTTAAGTTTTCTCCAGTTCTGCCCAGCCGCACAGACCTGCAGCCACTTATAAAATAATCATTCAGAAGCTTATATTAATTAAAACTCCTGAGCCATTAGCTCAGGCCTATCACTGACTAGCTCTTACATTTAAACTCAGCCCATTTCTGTTAATCTATATGCTTCCATGTGTTCCGTGGCTTTACCTGTGTGCCATTACATGCTGCTCCCTGGATGGTGGGCTGGCATCTCCTTACTCAGCCTTCCTCTTCCTAGAATTCTCCTTGTCTGCTTATCCCACCTATACTTCCTGCCTAGCTACTGGCCAATCAGCGTTTTATTTATCATCCAATCCGAGCAACACATTCACAGCATACAGAACATCCCACATTCCTCCCAGCCTCTTCAGATATACCCTAGACCAGTAGTTTCAGGTTATTTCCACTTCACTCTCTTATGGTACAGTGGTTCCCTCTAGCAGTTGCCATGACACCTGCCTCCAGCAGGATGGAGAGGCCAGAAAATTGTGCTAAAGGTGCAAGGTGAGTAGGTTCCCTGTCGCTCCATCTTCCTTCTTAGGAGAAGTGGCAGACCACACCTACATACATCAGATGGGTCACTCTGTCAGTGTCCATTTTAGATCACTCACTGTTGGGCTTGGATTTGGCTCCTTTAGCTGGGCTGCTTCTCCATTTCTGGAGCTACTAGAAATGCAGAACTTGTTGGTAGAACTGTCTCCCACATTACAGGTCTATGAAGAGTAGTCCTTGATTCCGATGGAGGCTACCTCATGGTCCCATAAGCCACAGAATGTCTGCTTCTTGCCTATAGACTCCCATACAGTAACTCAGTCTTTGTGTTCATGTTCATTTCCCGCAGCCTCTATAACTGCTCCATGAATACTGGGTGGGGCAAACAACAGATTCTTATGTCCTCCAAGATCTGGAGACTGGAAGCCCAAATCAAGGCAGTTTTTTTTTCTAGAGTCTCTAAGGGAGGCTTTTTGCCTCTTTCCCAGATTCTGGCTTGTGGATGTGTCATGTTGGAAAGAGCCTTATACATGTTAAGGAAGCAATCTACCCCTGAGCCACATCCCCAGTCATACAGTCTGTCTTTGCCTTGTTTAAGGCTACTACATTTGTAATAAATTGCTGTAGTAGCCATAGGAAAGTCCTATAATACTTAATGATATCAAACATGCCTGTCCCAAATATATGAGGGCAGACCTGCACATGGTGAAACTGCTGCCGTTAGACCAGCCTTATTTCCATGAGGCCCCCACCCTTTCTGACTGAAAGCCTACAATTTATTCACTTCCTGCAATTCTTCCATCCATGCTTCAGACATGTACCACTCACCTACCAGGAAGCATTTGAAGTCATTGTAAACAGGTCAACCATGACACAATACCTCTGAGGGTGAAATCATGCAATTGACCAGGTCTGCAAGGCCACTGCCCATGTCTAGCACATGTGCACCCCTCAAAGACACAGAGGAAGGCCATGATGCTCATCCATTATCCCCATACAAGACCCCAATCCCTTTGCACACTTTTCAGAAGGAAGCCACTCACATGAAAAGCATTACTAACTAATGCTGGTAGATAAACCGGCTTGACCAAATAGAAGCCCCTTCTTGAGTTACAGTTGTTGTGAATGTCCTGAGTAGTTCTAGTCAGTTTATTGTGTCACAAGACCCTCGAGCAAGACCACCACAGAGCCGATATCCAATGCAAGCATACAGGGGTTTATTAAGAGCAAAGCAAGCCCAAAAGGAGAGTGGTTAAAGAAGGAGGTCAATTGAGAGCTAATAATTGTTAGCATATCAAGAAGGGGATCTGTGTGCTCAGTCTACATTTCTAGAAGTGGTTAGGTAAGAAGTTAGGAGTCTGTGGTGGTATTGTGTTCCCCCAAATATTGTGCACCCTAATAAACTTATCTGGGGTCAGAGAACAGAACAGCCACTAGATACAGAGGCTATAAAATGGTGGCACTCACACCTTTAATCCTAGCATTCCAGAGGCAGAAATCCCTCTGGATCTCTGTGAGTTAAAGGCCACATTGGAAACAGCCAGGCATGGTGACACATGCCTTTAATCCCAAGAAGTGAGCCTTTAATCCCAGGAAGTGAGGGCAGAAAGCAGAAAGGTATATAAGGCGTGAAAACCAGGAACTAGGCTGGTTAAGCATTCAGGCTTTCGAGAAGCAGTTCAGCTGAGATTCATTTGGATAAGGACTCAGAGGCTTCCAGTCTGAGGAAACAGGATCAGCTGAGGAACTGGCGAGGTGAGGTAGCTGTGGCTTGTGCTGCTTCTCTGATCTTCCAGCATTCCTGGCTTTAGGTTTGATTATATTAATAAGACCATTTAAGATTCCTGCTACAGGAGTCTATAGTGTTAGTAAGGCTGTATAAGAAAGGAGGGTCTCACCTTAAATTGCACAAGAAATAAAGCTATCTGCCTGAACTAGGAGAAAGGCATTGTTTCCACAAGGGTGTTACCTTAGTTTAGGAGATCATTTGGCCTTGGATGCTTGATAGGTATTTTAGATAAATGCATTATTAGGAGTTCTTGGAAGCACACAAGAAAATCATTGTAGGAATCAGCTAATATATATACAAAAGCTAAAATATCACTGTAGGGAAAAGGGGCTGGCTAGAGAAACCCACCCTGACCCTGGAGCCCAGAATTAGAGAATTAGGAAAAGATGGCTCAGATAAAGCCAGTAAGAGAAACACAGTTTAGCTCAGATCAGAGCCATTTCTGCCCCTGTCCAACTGACTTGTGAAAACAGCCAATCACAGAGCAGGACAGCAGAATCCTGGACCTAGGGCTCAGGACCAGGGAAAGAAACACAGCCTGTGTTTGGGACCTGGGCCAGAGAAATGAACCAAGGAAACATGCCCTGACTCTGAGACTAGTACCAAAGAAACACTCTTGGCCCCTAGAATCAGAGTCAGTGAAAGAAATGTGCCCT
>CABHPH010127169.1:7211-56898 GCA_902168325.1 Peromyscus nudipes
CCTTCCTTCCTTCCTTCCTTCCTCCCTCCCTCCCTCCCTCCCTCCGTCCCTCCCTCCGTCCCTCCCTTCCTTTCTTTTCTCTTTATTTTTTACTTTTACTTATCCTTTGTGAATTTCATACCATTTGTCCTTATCCCAATTATCTCCCCATCTCCTCACATCTGTCATTTGCCCTTGCAACCTCCTCCCAAAATCAAAACCAAATTTAAAAGAAAACCCCCAAATCAAACAAAATAAAGGAACAAAACAAAACAAAAACAAGAAAAAATTGTCGTGGAAGCTGTAGTGTGGCCCATTGAGACACACAGTTTACCCTTTAGTTCATTCATCTTTACTTGCAAGTGTTCATTACCTCGAGTCATCTGGCTTGAGGTCTCTGGTTTCTGCTACACCACCAATAATGGGGTGTCACTAGGACTCCTCATGGATATCCTGTTGTCCTGTGTCATGGAGATCCTGCTGTTTTGAATCTGATCTGTAAGCTCATTCCCTTCACATACCCCAGCAGTTTATAGATTCAGTGGATGTTGGGGTGGGCCAAATCATAGCCTTGGTTCTGGGTCTGAGTGGTATCTGGGTTGGTCAGCTTGTTAGCTTACCCTCATTATCACTCCCCAGGTGAACTCTCCAGCACTGCCTTGGCTAGGTCACCCAATGCAGCCTACAGCAAGGAGTGGGGCCAGTTCTCCTGCTCTTGGACCCTCAGATCAGGGTCTCATCACCAGGGGCAGCTATATTATTTTGCCAAGGCCCTCTCTCCTGATTGCTGTAGGGGACCTACGATGGGGGGGGCAGGGTCAGCTCTCCTGCTCTCATGCCCTCTGGACTGGCTCACCTGCACCCCCAACAACAGGATCTGCTCTAGTGTGCTGCCCAGATAGGATGCAGGACCTGCTCTCCTGTGCACTTCAGCTGATGTGGCACAGGGCTAGTTCTCTCACTGTCATGACCCTGGGGCCAACTCTCTCACCTGCAGCAGGTGGTAATGGGTGAGGGGAGGAAGACATCTTTTCCTCAACCATGCCACCACATGGCCAATACGGAGGTGGCAGCATCAGCTCTCCCACTCTCATGCCCTCAGGGTCGACTTAACTTCATCCCCGACCACAGGGTCTGCCCTAGTGTTCTTCCCAGGTGAGGTGCACATCTATGATGTGTAGGACCATCTTTCTGATGCATAAGAGTGAGCTCTCCTCTAAGGGGTAGGACCAGTTTGTCTACTGCAGTATTCAGTGAGGGACAGGATCAGCCATCCCAGGGCCAGTGAAAAGCAGGGCCAGTTCAGCACAGCATAGTTCCAATGACCCCCACGCTAACACAGACCCCAGCTGCAGCAGGACTACAGACCAAGACAGGGTCCTCAACGGTAGCTCAGTCTGGATGCCAGCACAGGCCACTCAAATCAACAGGGTCTGTGGCAGCATGTCCCCCAGACATCCCAGGTGGCTTGCCCTTCCCCAACCATCCACAGAGCACTTGGGGGCCACTGGAACCACTGACACGACACCAGACCCCAGCTTCTTCAGGTCCATAGATCCAGACATAGTCCTAGGCAGCAGCCCATAACTGGACATCTCCACAGCTTTAGATGGTAGAACTTAGATTTTCATTTAATAATGCATATCTTCTGTGATCAGCAGTGTTCACCCATGTGGAGTACTTCTGTTCAAACTCCTTTTTAAAGAAATATTTCAATTAGCTCAGAAGCTAGTTGTGGGAGGCTATAAAAACTCCTTCATACATCCTAATTTTTAACTAAACCTCTCCTATCGCTCACGCCCACTCCTGCCCACACACCTTCTTAAACTTCTGGCTCTCAGTATTCCCTTCCACAGTGTTCTTTCATATCGCTGTATTGTAATATTCACTCTTATTATATTTCTTATTTAAGTTGCAGCATTATAGGTTCCAGTACACCTTCTTCATACACACTTTACTTCATTTAGCCTCTACCTGGTTGCCTCATTTCCCAACCCTCATCATTCCACTACATGCTTGTACCTTCTGTCCCCCCACAGTCCAGCTCTCTACATTCAATTTACTTACATTCTACCATTCATCCCTCACAGCATGCACCTCCAACGTCATTTCACTGCCCTTCTCCCCATTCTCTGGCTCTCACATTGTTTCTGTTTTCTCTCCTGCCATGTTCTCTCAGCCTTAGTGGTATTGGGGATAGGCTTGAAAAACATGTTCCACATAAGGCTAAGTACTCACTGTGACTTATACTCAGTACTTTTGCCACTTACGAGTCAATGGTTTAATTTCACCCACTGGGGAAAAAAAACTTGAGAGACTTGCATAACTAGAAAGAGACAGGTAAGCGAGTGGAGAAAAGGAAGAGGTAAACTAGTGTCTCTGTGAAGCCAAAATAATAAATGTTTTCAAGGGAAAGGACAATGGTCAACCACGTCTGAAAATTTGGAAGATTAAGGTAAGGAAAGGGTTCTTCTATGTAACACAAAAAGATGAATTGGCAATAACAGGCCCATGGAATGAGAAAAGAACTTCATTTGGATTAAATTGCTATGAATAGATGATCACCAGAGAAGAAAATGGATATGGAAACTCCTTTTCTATTTTTTTCTTCTTGTAGAGAAGCCGAAGAAATTGGGCAATCATTGTAAGGGATGGAGTTGTGGGGGACAGTGTCTATGATGGGACAATTAGAATTCATTTGTATTTTTTTTTGATTATCTATCAGTACAGTGGAAGACAACAGTTTAAAAAATTATTGTTCAGCAACAAAATTTTGAGGAGTCTAGTGAATTTGAACAAAGGTTAGCAGTTCATGGGAATTATATTGAGGAAAACCAGTATAAGCTGTTTAAGTACAGATGCAGATGGATGGAAGACTTGAAGAGGAAAAAAGGAGGGAAATGGGCTGAATACTCTGTTCTAAATGAAGTATGGTACAAGGCTACCGGGTGAGACCAAAGTGTCAAGCATCCATTAAAAGGGAAACAAGAGTGCATTTAGGAAACATAACAATACACTTCGTGACTTGAATATACTCCTGATCATATTTACATTAGGTTTTTATGATGTAGAAGATAAGATTAATAACTTCATAAAGAATAAAAAGGATAGAGATGCCAGAACTGAGAATGTAGCCACATAGAAGTTATCTGCTGTAGTTGTACTTGTATTTCAGTAGGTAAAAGAAACTCCTGGTATTACATAGTCAAGACACTGAATATACAGATCCACATCAAAAATGGATCTTAAGAACTGCAAGGGGAAAATAACATGTCACACACTAAGACAGGCCCATTAGAGTAAGACCTGAATTTCCTTTTTTTCTTTTTTTATTTGAATTTTGTTTATTTAATTTTTTTATAATTTGATTTAATATTACATATCAGCCACGGATTCCCCTGTCCTCCCTCCTCCCGCCCACCCCCGCCCTCCTCCCAGCCCACCTACCCCCATTCCCATCTCCTCCAGGGCAAGGACTCCCCTGGGGATTCAGCTCAACCTGGTAGATTCAGTCCAGGCAGGTCCAGTCTTCTCCTCCCAGGTTGAGCAAAGTGTCCCTGAATAGGCCCCAGGAGAAACAGCCAGCTCATGCACTAAGGATAGGTCCTGGTCCCACTGCCTGGGTGCCTCCCAAACAGTTCAAGCTGATCAACTGTCTCACTTATCGAGAGGGCCTGATCCAGTTGTGGGCTCCTCAGCTGTTGGTTCATAATTCATGTGTTTCCACTAGTTTGGCTATTCGTCCCTGTGCTTTTTCCAATCCTAGTCTCAACAATTCTTGCTCATACAATCCCTCCTCTTTCTCACCGATTGGACTCCTGGAACTCAACCTGGGGCCTGGCCATGGATCTCTGCATCTGCTTCCATCAGTCATTGGATGAGATTTCTAGCACGACAGTTAGGGTGTTTGGCCATCCTATCGCCAGAGTAGGTCAGTTCAGGCTTTCTCTCAACCATTACCAGCATTCTATTGTGGAGGTATCTTTATGGATTTCTGGGGACCTCTCTAGCACTTTGCTTCTTCCTATTCCCATGGGGTCTTCATTCATCATGGTGTCTTTCTCATTGTTCTCCCTCTCTGTTCTTGATCCAGCTGGGGTCTCCCGCTCCCCTAAGCTCTCTTTCCCTCGACCCTTGCCCTTCATTACCCCCCCATCCAGTTTGCTCATGTAGATCTCATCCATTTCTCTGTCATTGGGCGATCCCTGTGTCTTTCTTAGCGTCCTGTTTTCTAGGTAGCCTCGCTGGAGTTGTGAGTAGGAGACTAGTCATCCTTTGTTTTACATCTAGTATCCTCCTATGAGTGAGTACATACCATGTTTGTCTTTCTGAGTCTGGGTTACCTCACTCAGGATGACTTTTTCTAGATCCATCCATTTGCCTGCAAACCTCATGATGTCATTGTTTTTCTCTGCTGAGTAGAGGGCTGACATCCAGAATATATAAAGAACTCAAGATATTAGACATCAAAATGCCCAACAGTCCAATTAAGAAATGGGCTATAGAGCTAAACAGAATTCTCAACAGAGGAAGCTCAAATGGCCGAAAGACATTTAAGGAATTGCTCAACATCCCTAATCATCAGGGAAATGCAAATCAAAACAACTCTGAGATACCACCTTACACCCGTCAGAATGGCTAAGATCAAAAACACTGAAGACAGCTTATGCTGGAGAGGATGTGGAGCAACGGGAACTCTCTTCCACTGTTGGTGGGAATGCAAGCTTGTACAGCTACTTTGGAAATCAATATGGCACTTTCTTAGAAAACTGGGAATCAATCTCCCCCAAGACCCAGCGATACCATTCTTGGGTATATACCCAAGGAATGCTCAATCATACCACAAGGGCACATGCTCAGCTATGTTCATAGCAGCATTGTTTGTAATAGCCAGAACCTGGAAACAACCTAGATGCCCTTCAACTGAAGAATGGATAAATAAAATGTGGTACATATACACAAAGACCTGAATTTTCAATGGAGACCCTGAAAGCCAACAAGGCCTAGAATGCTAAAAGCTCTGGAAGGTCGCATAGAGTAGCCTGATTACTATAGTCAGAAAGACTATCAATTACAGTAGAAAGAAAGATAACTATTTCATAATAATAGCAAATTTAAGGAATTTATGTCTACCGAGACAGCTATACAGAGAATAGAAAGAATACTTCAGTCTGAATAGGTTAGCCACACCCAAGGGAAGACAAGGAATAAATAATCCCTGAACATTTAACCAAAAGAGGTATGGAAAAAAAAACACATCACCAAAATAATAAGAATTTATAAACACCATTCAATAATAGCTCAATATTAATGGTCTTAATTTCCCAATAAAAAGACACAGACTAACAGATTAGATTAGAAAATAGGATTTATCATTCCACTGTCTCCAAGAAACACACTTTACCATCAAGGACAGATGCCACCTTGAAGTAAAAAGATACAATCCCACAAAAACAATATTCAGAGTCACTATAATCTCCACAGTAATTCCAATGCAATTACTCACAAAGATTGAAAAAATAATCTTAAAATTCATACAGAAACAAAAATACCATGATAATACAAACAGTTCTAAAGAATAAACATACTGCAAAAGGTATTACCATTCCTGATTTCAGGTTATATGAAATAAAGTTACAGTAGTTTAAAAAAGCATCATACTGACATAAAACAGACACATTTATGAGAGGAGTAGAATTAAGGATCCACATATAAACCTATATAGATACAGCTACCTGATTATAACAGGCCAACAACATGCATTAGATGAATGATAGTATCATTAACAAATGGTCCTGGTCAAACTAGGTAGTGTCATGTAGAAGAAAGAAATTAGATGTTTTTCTCACCCTATGTAAGAGTCAACTCTAAGTAGATGAAGGATTTCAAGTTAACCCAATTTCCTGCAACTTAAGAAATTTAGGAATACACATCAATTTGTAAACAAAGGAAAGAACTTTCTGAACATGATCCCAGTAGAACAGTTATTAAGATAAACAATAAATGGTACCTCATGAAACTAAAAACCTATGTGGTTAAAAACACAGCATCATTAGAGTGAAGCAGCAGCCTACAAAATCAGAAAACATCTTTATTGGTGAAATTATTAAGGCTACTCCATGTAGTTAAAAGGGAGGTTTACTTTGTGGGGTAACTTACAAGTGAAGGGATAGGCTACAGGGTCTGGGAAAGATGTGACGCAGTCCGGCGGTGTTCTCTGGAGAACTCTGCTCGGTCTACCTCCAGCGTCCTGGGTCCAGGAACCAAGAGAGCCAGTGCATCCGGATCTCAGGTCTTCAGGGTCCTCTCTCGGCCCTGCCTTGTAGGCGTGCCAGTTACCAAAGCCTCAATGGGGGTTGGAACTTCCAGATCAAAGCTGGAATGGTTACCCACTACATCTCCCCCTTTTGTCTAAATAAGAAGGTTCTAACCTAATACAAGACTATACACAAAGGAATGGTTATCAAATATTGTCGAGGAGTAATGAGGGATAATGACCTAGATAAGATGGAACTACAACCAATGCGAACAATATCAAGCAAGAAACACACACTAAAATCCAGAGAAGTCTAGAGCATAGGCAAATGCATGTTGCAAAGATCATTCCAAAAGGTGTCCTATCCTAAAGAACCACCTAAAGAACCACCGCCCGGCTCCAATTTCCCTTTTGACATAGATGCAAAAATACTCAATAAAATACTTGCAAACCAAATCCAAGAACACATCAAAGAGATCATCCATCATGATCAAGTAGGATTCATCCTAAGATTAGGCATGGTTCAACCTATGAAAATCAGTAAATGTAACCCACCATATAAACAAACTGAAATAAAAAATAATAAAACAAAACATGTGATCATTTCATTAGATGCAAAAAAAAGGCTTTGACAAAATCAAATACCCTTTCATAATCAAAGTCTTGGGGAGATAAGGAGCATATCAAAAGATAAAACCAATTTACAGAAATCCCATAGCCAACATGAAATAACATGGAGAGAAACTCAAAGCAATTCCACTAAAATCAAGAACAGTACAATGTTGTTTACTATTTCCATATCTGTTCAATATTATATTTGAAGTTTTAGCTAGAGCAATAAAACAACTGAAAGATATCAAGGGAGTACAAATTGGAATGGAAGAAGTCAAAGTCTCTTTTATTTGTAGGTGATAAGACACTATACATAAGTAACCATAACAGTTCCACTGGGAAACTCCTACAGCTGATAAACATTTTCAGCAAAGTACCTGAATACAAAATTAACTCACAGAAGTCAGTAGCCCTCCTATATACAAATGACAAACTGATAGAGGAAGAAATCAGGAAAGAACACCCTTTGCATTACCCTCAAGTAATATAAAATATCTTGAGGTAACTAATCAAGGAAGTGAAAACCCTGTATGATTAAATTTTCAAATCTTTGAGGGAAGAAATTGAGAAAGATATCAGAAAATTGAAAGATCTCCCATGCTCATGGGATCAGTAGGATTAACATAGTAAAAATAGCCATCCTACCAAAAGAAATCTACAAATTCAACTCAATCCCCATCAAAATGCCAACACAATTTTTTACAGACCTTGAGAGGAGAATTCTCAACTTCATATGGAAAAACAAAAAACCCAGGACAGCTAAAACAATTCTGTACAATAAAAGAACCTCTAGAGGTATCACTATCCCTGATTTCAAGTTGTATTACAGAGCTATAGTAATAAACACCATCTGGTATTGGCATAAAAACAGGCACAATGGTCAATGAAATCAAATTGAAGACCCAGACATTAATCTGCACACTTATGGACATCTATTTTTTACAGATCAGACAGAAATACTAAAGGGAAAAAATAAAGCATCTTCAATAAATGGTGCTGGTCTAACTGGATATCTGTATGTAGAAGAATGCAAATAGATCCATGTTTATCACTCAGCACAAAACTCAAGTCCAAGCAGATCAAAGACCTTTACATACATCCAGGCACACTGAACCTGATATAAGAGAAAGTGGGGAACAGCCTTGAACGCATAGGCACAGGAGACAACCTTCTGAACAGAACATGAATAGTGCAGGCACTAAGAACAACAATTAATACATTGTACTTCATGAAACTGTGAAGCTTTTGTAAGTCAAAGGCTACTGTTAATCAGACAAAGTGCCAGCCTACAGAGTTGGAAAAGATTCTCACCAACTCCACATCTGATAGAGGACTGATATCCAAAATATGTAAATAACTCAAGAAACTAAATATCAAAAAAAATATTCCAATCAAAAAATGGGGATACAAATCCAAAGAGAGAATTCTCTTCAGAGGTATCTCAAATGACTAAGAAACAAATGAAAAGACCAAGTAGACACTGTAACAGGCTGTTCAGTCTTCTCTCAGAGATCAGGCCTCATTTTCAGTTTCCTGAGACTTGAACAAGCAGTTTCTGGGAGGGCCATGAACAAAAGACATAGTCCTTGCCGTAGCTCCCTTTCTGCACATACTCTGACTGCTCAAGGCTCAGCCAATTGTTTACTGTCTGGGACCCTTCATCAACTTAGAGCTACATGCATGAGTCAAGGACAGAGCCTAGGCCACTGAGTCATCCCCCATAGTCAGTACATGCTAGGCCAGCCAGTCTCCATGGCAGCTCAAGAACAAAGCCTAGGACTTGTCCAGGCCTGCCCAAAAATGATAACTGTAATCCTCAACTTGAAAATTCAAATGTTACATATCCTCACCCAACATACGAGACAAAGGCATGCACCATCCTGCTTGTGGTTTTTCCCTTTAAAAAACCCCTCATTCTGAGAGCTCAGGGTGGGTCCTCCTCCTGTGTCAGAGTGTTGGACACAGACCAAGCCTGGGCTTATGATCAATAAACCCCTGTGTGTTTTACACTCAAACAGCAGCTTTGTTGTGGTCTTGTTCAGGGACCTCTCAATGCAGGCACAACATTTGGGGGCTCATCCTGGATCCCCCACAACCCCCAGATCCCAACCTGAGGCATTCCTAACTGGCCAGTAAGTTTCTATGTCTTTGTTTGTCCTTGTCTCTGTGTGACTCTGAACTTTGATTTTCTAAGGTGTGCTAGACCTGTGGTGTGGTCCAGTAATGGTCAGTGCCTGTGGCAGCCAGCAAACATAGTGGGGGGGCTGGGGTCATGGGGTTCTGGAAGATGTTCTGGACCTTGGAGACAGGGATGTGGAAGCCCCCAAAGGTCTGTTTAATCGAGGATGGAGAGCCTTAAGTCTGGATGGTTTTCGGTGTGATTGAGCCTGGAGGGTCTCTCCCCCAAAAGCACATCAGGACATTATTAGTCTTGGAGCTTTGTTGGTTGTCTCATTGGGGCAATGTTTTTTGTTTGTTTGTTTGTTTGTTTTGTTTGTTTGTTTTTTTTAATGTGCCCTTGGTTTTGTGTATAGCATGTTAATTGTTCTCATTGTAGACTTGACTGTGACAGACATTATGGGATAGTCCCCTTTTTCTCCCCTAGACCTTTGCCTAGCCCACTGGAAGGATGTGTGAGCCACTGCCCACAACAGAAGGGACTGGGTCCCCCTGACTGAACTGAGATAATCAAGTAGCTCCTGCCAGGTGTGGCTTGTGTGCTGTAAGAGAGGCCATCTGTTAGAGAGTGCTTGCTAGCTGCCAGTGAGGCCATTGTCTCAGTACTAACGTACCAGTACTTGGATTGTCTGTGTAAATGTTACTTGTTTCTGTCTACTAACCTCCCTTATTTTCCTGGAAGAGAGAGAGAGGCACAGCAAGGGTCATCTCCCACCATAGTTCTCTTGCTATCAGGCTTACAGCTTTGGTGGGGCTGGTCTTGGTCTGCAGGAGAGGCCTGTAGCCAGCCAGCCACTCTCACAAAGGGTGGGGGTGCATGCTCTCAGTAAAGGCAGGCAGGGGAGCTATGGGCAGGGCGATGGGTATTTGACTGCTTGCAGTTGACAAAAACTGTGTGAATGCTGAACAGAGAATCTGATTTTGGTCAGAAGAGTTAACAAAAACTTTTTTCAGGAACATTAGCAGCCAAAGACACACTCTGTGCCCACATCTCCCTCCCTTCCTTCCTAAGTTAAGTTCTTCTTCACTGTGATAACTCCAAGGTCTCTTCTTCTGGCCAGCATCTCCCTTGTTAACCCTTCTCTGTCCTGATACTGCTTGAAAAAGAAAAAATGTTTAATTATCAGTCAAAGATATATTATGTTTGGGAAAAACTATGCTTTTGCTTCCACAGGAAAAGAAAAATTTTGGTCATTTGAGTTCAATGGATTACAAATACTTGCCATCATTTAAGAGAATTGGTTACAAATTATTATTGATTAAGATAAGAAAAAAACTGTATCAAATTCCAAGTAGAGGATAGCTCAATGAATTAAAAAGAAAAAAGATGTTTTAGGATGTAATATTTTTATAAGATATGAAGGCTTGAGATATGAGGTTGAAAGTCTGAATTAATGATTTTTTTGGTTTGAGGAAGCAGTTTAAGATGTAAAAATAAGAAAGCTTAAGTATGTCCTGAGGGCTTGAGTATGTGATATTTTGGGTCTGAGAAAGTATTTTGAGGTATAAAAATGTAGAACTTTAAAGTTTATGTAAGTTGTGAGGTTTGAGTATAAGTAAAGTTTATGTGAGGTCTAAGATGTAAAGGTTTTAGGTATGAGAATATAAAAAAGAATGTTTTGGGAAGAAGGAAAGTAACAAGTTATGTGAAATGCAAGTTATCAGGATATGTAAAAGCAAGTTATGAAGGTCTGAGGATGAAAAGGCTTAGGTAATGATAAAAGAAAATGATTTGAGATGTATAAAGGAATGAAATATGTTTCAGATTTCTTTCTTTTGCTATTCTGCCATTATACTGAGACTCCAAAGGTTCATAGTTTTAAAAATGTCTGTCTACTTTGTAGGTATGGATGAAAATGTGGCCACATGTATGTTTTCTTTTGAATGTCTGAGTTTGCATATCCTCTGTGTTAAGGAATACAAGTTAATACTAGTCATCTGGCTATCCAGATACTAGTTTAAAGCATAAACTGTTATAAGCTATTTAAAGAAGAAAAAATAGAACCTGAGAGGTCCATTTGACTAATATATCTACAGGATAACAAATTAGCCTGGTTATTGTTACCAAACTTAGAGATGTTTTCAAGATTAGGTCTAGATTTGTTTTGCTCAGATATATTTAATAGATAATGGTCTTCAAGCCCATCAAAGATCTGATGAATATGGCAATTAAATTATTTGATAAAAAGCTTACTATAACAAACAGAGACTCTCAGCTCCTAGCAATTACTCCCAAGGTCTCCAAAGAAGATATGGAACAACAACATGATGACACCACCTGAACTGTTGATAACACTGACCACTGGGCAAGATGCCCCTACTCAATACCTGCTTCCAGGGATCTGGCCCAGAATAGGCAAATTAGACACTGACAAGATAAGGTCAGTTTTCCCCAAGATGCTCCTCCACAGGGAAAACTTTCATGTTATGGGGCCCGGCAGCCAAGACTGATGCTGTCCTGACACCTGTCTTGTCAATGCTATGAAGACTACAGAAGCCTGGGATGATGGCGGTTTGGGTAATGGAGAGTCTCTATCATTTTTAATAGATCTGGAAGTCTGCACTCAGATAAAATTTATCCTTCTCGGATCTTTGATGGCATTGAAGACTGGACTAGCTAAAGCTTTGTCAGCTTAGCAACATCAGACAACCAGAGTCTTCCACAAGGTTGTAGCCACCTTATTAATTAATTGATCAATGCATTAATTAATTAACGCTAAGTCTCTTAAAAAGAGAGAGAAAGAGAGATGAACAGGTTCTGAATATAGATTTACAGATGCTCTTCAATAGGCCAAAGACATTTCAGTCCAATCTATACCTGGATCTCTAGATAGAAAAGAATGTACATGATTTTTAACCCAAATTTGTAGCTTTTGCTAGGACTCAAGAATATGAGTTTACTCCTGCTGTTTTACAGATACCTGTTACCTGCTTTTTCTACAGTATGGATTTCAAGGCAAATTGATAATACTACAATTACTGAGACTATGGGTCTGAAAGTTCCAAGTAAATTCATAAATTTTAACTCCTGTTCTTAGATAATGTCTGTCTCAACAGGTTTCCACTTGGCTGACAGACACATCCAAGCATCATTTGCTGATGAGCCCTGAACTTGCTAAAATCTGATATGGACTAATCCAGCCAATATAAATGCCATCTCTTCAGCTGGTCAATAAGCCAGATGCTTCTGTGTTCCCTCCTTGCCTTTGACTAACATTCTGGCTTTCCAGGGCCCTGAAAACAGTGTCCCAATGTCAGCAGAAAGTAATTACAGAAGCAAAAACTTCACCCTTGTTTCCCACTCTGGAATGTTAGATCAAAGTAGAATTTCTTGTCATAGGGAACATTAAATAAAATATGATAATTCCTGTCTGGGTACCACTAAACTGATGATGCTAGAATCCCATTATCAGCCCTGAACCAAACCCATGATACACTTGCAGATGGCAACAACTGAATAAGGAGAAGCTCACTTTGCCATTGATAATGGGAAAACTCTTATGTTCTGGTCTGTAGCACAAATTACTAAAAGGTCTTATTAATAAAAACAAACCCAGACCCAGGTATTGGGGTGAATACTGGAAGATTAGAGAAACAGAACAAGCCACAGCCAACCTCACCTCACCAATTCCTCAGCTGATCTTGTTTCCTCAAAATAGAATCCTCTGTGTCCTCATCTGAATGGATCTCAGCTGAACTGCTGCTCAAAAACCCAACAGCTTAACCGACCTTAGCTTCTGGTCGTCGAGCCTTATATACCTTTCTGCTTCTTTCCATCACTTCCTGGGATTAAAGTCTTGTGTCACCATGCCTGGCTGTTTCCAGTGTGGTTTTGAACTCACAGAGATCCAGACTGATTTCTGCCTCTGGAATGCTAGGATTTAAGGTGAGTGTGCCACCATTTTCTGGCCTCTATATCTAGTGGCTGTTCTGTTCTTTGACCCCGGATAAGTTTATTAGGATGCACAATATATTGGAGAACACAATATCACCACACTGGTCCAATTAGTCTCCAAAATAATCTACTACCCTGATGATAAAGTCTTTTACCAAAAAGAAACATCTCCAAGATTGGAGATGATACTCAAGTGGGGAATGACAGGACCAAGCAGATTCTGTAACACATATCAGCTCTGTGGTGATCTTGCTTGGGGGACTTGTAATGCAGGCACAACAAAATAAGTATTCAAAGTCCTTAGTCCTCAGTCATCAGGGAAATGCAAATCAAAATGACTTTGCAATTGCATGTTACACCTGTAAGAATGGCTAAGATCAATAATACAAGTGACAGCTCATATTGTTGAGGATATGGAGCAAGGGGACCACTCCTTCATTACCAGTGGGAACAAACACGTGTAAGCCTTATTGCACAGGGAATCAATATAGCAGTTTCTTAGAAAATTGGAAATTGACCCACCTCAAGATCCAGCTATACTATTCTTGAGCATATACCTAAAGGCGGCTCCATCCTACCACAAGGACACTTGGTCAACTATGTGAATTGCAGCTTTTTTCATAATAGGGAGTCACTGAAAAAAAAACATAGATGTCCCTCAACAGAAGAATTGATAATGAAACTGTGGAATATTTCCACAATGGAGTATTACTCAACTGTTTAAAAAAATAACACCATGAAACTTCCATGCAAATGGATGGAACTAGAAAAAAAATCACACTGAGTGAGGTAACCCAGACCCAAAAAGATAAATATGGTATGTATCAGTTATAAGTGGATATTAGCTGTAAAGGAAAGGATAATTGTACAACAATGCGCAGACCCCAGAAAGAGTCAGTAAAGGTAAGCGCTCTAAGCAGGAAACATTGATCTCCCTTAGAAGAGGAAGTAGAATTTTGCAGGTGGACTGGGGGCAGGTGAGGATGCAGGAGGGATCAGGTATCAGTGAAGGGATGGAAAAAGAGAGTGCATGGAAAGAAGGTTGGAATGGGGGGGCATTTTGGGGACAATGTGAAAACAGTGCAGAAGAAACTTCCTTGAATCTATGAGGATGATTCTTATGAGGGTTTTAATAATGGAGGATACAGAGTCTGAACTGGCCACCTTTAGTAGCCAGAGAAGGATTCCAGTGGTGGGACTGGGATACTAAATCAGCCACAAAACTTTCCACATAAAATCTGTCCTGCTTACAAGATGTGCTGGGGCAATGGTGGTACAAAACTTATGGGAATGGCCAACCAATGTCTGGTTTAACTTGAGCCCCATGCCATAAGAGGGAGCCCATGCCTGACACAGCCTGGATTGCCAGGAACCATAGACTTGATAGCCCAGAGGCCTAGGGTAGAACCAAACAGGACTGGCCTAAAATTAAAAAAAAATGATTGCTAAGGATTATTCTGTACATGTAGAGTTGTGCCTTTTCCAATAGTCATCAGAGAGGCTTCCATCCGTGGAAGACAGGAGTGTGTATGGTGATCTGCTGCCTGATATTATGCAGAGAGAGAGTCCAAACTGGAAGTCTCTGCTGGGTTCCTCCCCTTGGAGCTCAGAGCTCAGAAAACCTTATGGAAAGGTTAGAGGAGTCAAAGAGGATGTAGGACACCAGGAGAACAAGGCCCACTGACTCACTAAGCTTGGCTCATATGGGCTCACAGAGATTGAAGTGGCAAGAAAGGAGCTTGCCTGGGTCTGTACCAGGTCCTTTGTGTCTACATTATGGCTGTTAATTTGGTGGTTTTGTGGGACTCCTAATAGTGGGTGTGGTGATATTTTGTTTGTGTTCTAACGGATAAAGCTTGCCTGAAGATCAGAGGGTGGAGCAAGCCATTAGTTAACCATAGAGGTCTGGAGATCTTTATAGACAGGAGACAGGAAATGATATGGCTGGGTGGAGAGAATATAAGGTGAGCAGAGACAGGAGCTCAGACCCTTTTTGATCTGAGGAGTCATGGAGATATGAAGTGACTTTGGCTGCTCCTTTACTTCTCTGGTCTTTCAACATTTACCCTGATATCTGACTCCTGGTTTTTATTTTTAAGAGCAATTAGAATTCACACTACAGTGGGAGTAGCGATGGCCCTGAATCTTTTTCCTGTTCTTGAGACTCTTTTTCTTCTGTTGAGTTGCCTTGTCCAGCCTTAATATGAGGGCTTTTACCTTGTCTTACTGCATCTTGTTTTGTCATGTTTGGTTGTCTCTTGAAGGCCTGCTCTTTTCTGAAGTAAAATGGGGGGGCGGTGTCTAGGGGAAAGAGCAATTGGAAGGGTGCCTGGAGCTTTCAAGGGAGGGAAAATTGTGGTTAGGATATATTGTATGAGAAAAAACAATTTTAATAATAAAAAATGATTAGACAACAAAGCATCAAGGAGTGCAATGACATTGCATATATTTACATGATAGAAAAAGCACTTAAAATTCGTTAATATTTTTCACATTAAAATAAAGCTAGATATGATAAAATAATGAACATGAATAGCTCAGTTAGTTGAAGACAAAGAGAAAAACCATAGATAATATTTGACAGTCTCCAGTATTATGTTATTATAAGTTTATAAGAATTTATATTATAATACATATGAAGCATTAACATATTTGGAAGTGTCAATATTTTTAACAAGCTTTTCTAGAGAACATCAAAAGAGAAAAACTTCATATATTATACTCAAACTGTGTACCACTGACTTGTATCCACTCTGTACTTTCTTCATTTTCTTTTTCACACTTTTTTTTATTTAAGAAAATTTTCCACTCATTCTGCATATCAACTTGAGCTCCCCCTCCCATCCCTCCTCTTGCTCCCCTTCCCTAGACTCCCCTCACAGCCCACCCTCAGTCCCCTCCTCCAAAAGTGTAAGGGCTCCCATGAGGAGTCAGCAAAGACTGGCACATTCAGTTGAGGCAGGAACAAGCCCCTGCCCCCTACATCAAAGCTGAGCAAGGCATCCAACCATAAGTAATGGGCTCCAGAAAGCCAGTTCATGCACCAGGGATAGATCCTGATCCTACTGCCAGGGGCCCTCAAACAGACCAAGCTACACAACTGTCTCCTGTATGCAGAGGATTTACTCTGCTCTTTACTTTCTTAATTGGATTATGGCATATTACAGTGACAATTTAATAACAAAATATTAACCCCCCTCATTGCAAATAAAATATTAATTAAAGTATGTATATAATGAGAATATAAAAATAGTTTATTTACTAGAAATTGAAGAATGTGTTAGCATTTAACAATTGTCAGAAAAGAAATTATAACAGTAATATATAATTTAATTAAACAATAAATAATTTATTTGGTTTTTTATTGTTTGTTTTTTTTATTTAAAATTTTTTTTCATTTTACATACCAATCCCAGTTTCCCTTTCCTTACCTTCTCCTGTTCTGTCCCCTACCTCCTCCCATCCAACCCACCCCCATTCACTCCTCAGAGATGGTACTACCTCCCTTGGGTAGTCAACAAAGTCTGGCATACCAAGTTTAGGCAGGGCCTAGCTCCTCTATCCTGCATCAAGGCTGAGCAAGGTATCCCACCAGAGGGAATGGGTTCCAAAAAGCCAGTTCATGCACTTGGAATAAGTCTTGGTCCCACTGCCAGTGGCCCCATAAACAGATCAAGCCACATAACTGTCACTCACATTCAGAGGGCTTAGTTCAGCTGCACACAGGCTCCCCAGCTATCAGTCCAGAGTCTGTGAGCTCCTACTACCTCAGGTCAGTTGTCTCTGTCATTTTCCCCATCATGATCTTGACCCCGCCCCCCTTGTTAATATGATCCCTTCTCCCTCTCTTCAACTGCTCTCCAGTTCAGCCCAGTTCTTGTCTGGGAGTCACTGCATCTCCTTCCATCAGTTAGTGGATGTAGATTCTATGATGACAAATAGGGTAGTCACTAATCTGATTATAGGGAAAGACCAGTCCAGGTATCCTCTTCACTGTTGCTAGGAATCTTAGCTTGGGTCATCCTGTGGATTTCTAGGAATTTCCCTAACACCAGGCTTTTCTCTAACAGCATAATGGTTCCCTCTCTCAAGATATCTATTTCATTGTTCTCTTTCTCCCACCCTCTCCCAACTCAGCCATCCCAATCCCTCATGTTACTCTCCCTCATCTCCTCCCTTCTCCCCCCCCCCCCCCCCCAGTTTGCCCAGGAGATGTTAACTATTTTCCCTTCCTGGGGCTCTCTATGTGTGTCCCTCTCAGGGTCCTCCTTTTTATCTAGCTTCTCCTGGGTTGTGGATTGTATCCTGGTTATTCCTTGGTTTTGCATCTAATATCCACTTATGAGTGAGTACATACTGTGCTTGCCTTTCTGGGTCTAGATTACCTCACTCAGGATTATTTTTTCTAATTCCACCCATTTACCTACAAATTTTGTGATGTCATTGTTGTTTACTGCTGAGTAATACTCCATTGTGTGAATGGACCATATTTTTCTTAATCCATTCTTCAGTTGAGGGGCATCTAGATTGCTGCAAAGTTCTGGTTATTATGAACAATGCTGCTATGAACATAGTTGAACAAGTGTGCTTATGGTATGATTGAGCATCCTTTGGGTATATGCCCAAAAGTGGTGTTGCTGGGTCTTGAGGAAGGTTGTTTCCCAATTTTCTGAGAAACCATCATACTTATTTCCAGATGGCTGTGCAAATTTGAACTCCCACCAGCGTGGAGGAGTGTTCCCCTTGCTCCACATTCTCCCCAACATAAGCTATCATCAATGTTTTTGATGTTAGCCATTCTGACAAGTGTCATTTTGATTTGCGTTTCCTTGATGGGTAAGGATGTTAATCAATTTCTTAAATGTCTTTTGGCCATTTGAGATTCTTCTGTTGAGAATTCTCTGTTTAGATGTGTACAACATTTTTAATTAGATTATTTGGTATTTTGATGTCTAGTTTCTTGAGTTCTTTATATATTTTGGGTATCAGTCCCCTGTCAAATGTGGGGTTGGTGAAGGTCTTTTCCTTTCTGTAGGCTGATTTTTTTGTCTTATTGACAATGTCCTTTGCCTTACAGAAGCTTCTCAATTTCAGGAGGTCCCATTTATTAATTGTTGCTCTCAGTTTCTGTGCTACTGGTGTTATATTTAAGAGGTGGTCTCCTAATAAATTCAAGGCTACTTCCCACTTTTGTTTTCTATCAGGTTCAGTGTAACTGGATTTATGCTGAGGTCTTTGATCCATTTGGACTTGAGTTTTGTGCATGGCAATAGATATTGCTCTATTTGTACTCTTCTACATGTTGACATCCAGTTATGCCAGCACCATTTGTTGAAGAAGCTTTCTTTTTTTCTATTGTACAATTTTGGCTTCTTTGTAAAAAAAATCAGGTAGTCATAGGTATGTGGATTAATGTCAGGCTCTTCAATTTGATTCCATTGGTCCATGCATCTGCTTTTATGGCAATACCAAGCTGTTTTTTTATTACTGTAGCTCTATATTAGAGCTTGAAGTCAGTGATGGTGATGCCTCCAGAAGTTGCTTTATTGTACAGGATTGTTTTGGCTATCCTGGGTTTTTTGTTTTTCCATATGAAGATGAGTATTGTTCTTTTAAGATCTACAAAGAATTCTGTTAGGATTTTGATGGGGATTACATTGAATCTGTAGATTGCTTTTGGTAAGATTGCCATTTTCACTATGTTGATCCTACCTATCCAAGAGCATGGGAGATCTTTCGATTTTCTGATATCTTCTTTAATCTTTTTCTTCAAAGACTTACAGTTCTTGTCATATAAGTCTTTCACGAGTTTAGTTAGAGTAACCCCAAGATATTTTATGTTATTTGTTGCTATTTTAAAGAATTATGTTTTTATAATTTCTTTCTCAACACATTTATCATTTGTATATAGGAGAGTTACTGATGGTTTTGAGTTAATCTTGTATGCTGCCAGATTACTGAAGGTGTTTATCAGCTGTAGGAGTTCCCTGGTAGGAATTTGGGGATGCCTTTATGTATACTATCATATCATCTACAAATAGTGAAAGTTCGACTTCTTCCTTTCCAATTTGTATCCCCTTGATCTCCTTTTATTGTCTTATTGTTCCAGCTAAAATTTCAAGTACTATATTGAATGGATATGGAGAGAGTTGACAGCCTTGTCTTGATCCTGATTTTAGTGGAATAGCTTTGAGTTTCTCTCTCCATTTAATTTGATGTTGGCTGTTGGCTTGCTGTATATTGCCTTTATTATGTTTAGGAATATTCCTTGTATCCCTGAGCTCCCTAAGACCTTCATTGTAAAGGGGTGAAATGATTTATTTATATATATTTAATATATACAGCATTATGTTTTTGATAAACATAATGAAATGAATACTACATTCCCACAGGTAAAAATATTTCTCAATAATTAGCTTTTAAAATAAGTTTCATTATAATGTTTCATTAACAAATGAAGTATCATATACATTCATAGTAAATAGCATGCTATATTTATAAATCATATATTATGAATCTATTAAAATACCTTTACATGTCTATTATCTTATATACATGCTTGTCTTATGAAGAGAATATTTTAAATCTAATCTTTTGACTACTTACAAAATACAGTGCAGTATTATATACTAAAAAAAATCTACCTTGTGATTTCATCTTAACCCATTCATAATGGCCAATATCAAGAAGCAAATAACAAATGTTGGTGAAGAATTGATCAATACTGGAAATAGTACAAACTAGTGAAGCTCCTATGGAAATCAATGTGTGGGTTCCTCAAAAAACTGGAAGTATGTCTATCTTGTGATCCAACTAAGCCACTGTTGGACACTACCAAAGGTACTATATTCTACTACAGAGACTCTTGTTGATTCATGTCTATTATTGCTTTGAGTGAGGTAACACAGACCCAGAAAAACAAATGCTACATATTTTTTCTCATATGTGTATATTAGCTTTGAATCCTTGGGTATGTGTGTCTAATGTAGAGTGACCCAGGAAGTCAGGAAACTAGTATAGGAACATGAGATGGAGCTTTTAAGAGAGGAGAGTTAGAACACAGGTAATATAAAGGATGAATAGGGAATAATAGAGTAGGAAGATCTAATCAGAGTCAGAGATAGGAGTGCAGGTAGAAGAGGGAGTACACTTAGTAATAACTAACCCTTAAAGACTTTTTGGAAAAGCCAAATGGAAACTACTGCACAAGCTACCTAAAACATACACATATACATAAGAATATAAAAAAGTCTAAACCACTATATAACGAGGGCAATAACTCTTCAGACAATTTAGACTATCAAATAAAAACACTAGTTCCAGGAATGGGATACCATTTTTGGAGTTCTTGGTTGGTGGGATGCACAAACATTAAAAGATGTTACCAATGCTACTGATAACCTTCAAGAACTTGATAGTAACACCCTATTACTAAAGACAACACATATTTGAATGATAGAACATGGAGATATCAAGCTGGTACTCATCTGGAAGTTTCATACCTGCTGGTTGGCTTTCATAGTTCTTTAAGTTACTGTGAATTATACTGTGGAGAAAAGGTATCACTAGTATTGTCTAAATGTTAACTCTATGAACTATAACAACTTGCCTGGCATGGTATACCTACTGGTTCAATAGTGGCACAAACATTATGTGATTATATGACAATTTCTGCTTGGATTTAAAGCCTAATCCACAAGATGGAAATTATACCTGGCACTGTTGATAAAGCCATAAATACAATACAATGCCAGATATGTGATAGGCTATATGGGAAAAGCTATAGTTAACATTCAACTAAATGGACATATTATTAACCAACTTCTAAAGATTTACTTGTAAACCCATAGATAAGTGTAACTTTCAGTCACATAAGAGAAACTCCATGAGGCAGATGGCAATTAACACAGATACACCTAAAGCAAAGAATAAGGGACTATAGAATTCTCAGTCCCAAATGAGACATCTATATCACATTCCTTCTTCCCAAGCTCAGGAATCATCTCAGAAGAGAGAGCAGAAGATAAGGCAGAAAGAATGGAACAGCAAGAGGATGAGAAGTAGGGCTGTGGAGTGCTATCATCCAGACTTGATATGGTTATCGCACCCATGAACTCAGCAGCTGTAGAAAAAGCCAGCAAAACTTTCAGCATAGATAATGGAAATGCTCATGAGGCCCCACCTCTAGTGATGAACTATTGGCCATTGATTCCTCCAGGAAGTTGGGAGAATCAATTTTCTTTGGAGATGTCAACTGGTAGTATGTTCATTCTCCATTTGATAATCAATCATCCATGCACATGTGGGCAGAAGTAATTGATCTCAATGAACTATTTTAAAAAAGATATTGAGCTGGGAGGAGGATGTGTTGGGGTACTCATGAGGTGGTGGTAAGGGGAAGCAGGAAGATTATATTATGTATATATGATTATATTTTATATATACATGTACGAAAACTTCAAATAATGAATTTTTAAAATGAAACATTTTAAAGGGCATTAGAACACTTGGGGGTGTTATGAAACTTGTGGGTTCTTTTAACTTTGGTGTTTTATTACATGATTGTATTTGTCAAAACTTACAAAGCTGTAAACTAAGAACAGATTGACTTTACTGTATTTAGCTTGTGCCTTATTTAAAAATAAAAGGAAACAATAACTTTAATGAATAATTATGATGCTTTATGCTTGACTTCTGTAATGAATTCTCATTCCGTGTAATCATTTTTGTGGTTTTACACTTTTAAAAATATAAATGTGGAACTAAAGAGATTGCTTAGAGTAAGATGATTTTCTGGTTTTCTGAAGGACCTGAGTTCTGTTTCCAGTCACCATCAAGGGCAGCTCACAACCCACCTGTAACTCCAGCTTCAAGGACTTCTGGCCTTTGAAGGTAGCTGCATTCACAAGAACATATCCCCAGCTAGACATAGATTTGCACACATAATTAAAAACAATAAGTCTTTAAAATTAAAAATACCCCCCATCAAGACATCTCTTTCATTACCCTCACCCTCTGTCCCATCCCCAACCCACCTCCTGCACTCAATGCACCCAACCTGCTCCCTCAAGTTTCCATCCCTCCAACACCCATTCCCCACTCCCAATTTACCCAGCAGATCTCTTCTACTTCCCCTTCCCAGGGAAATTTATGCATCCCTCTTTGGGCCCTCCTTGTTATCTAGCCTCAATGGGGCTGTAGATTGTAGATTGGATATCCTATAATTTACTCCTAATATCTACTTATGATTGAATACATACCATGTTTCTCTTTCTGGATCTGGGTTACCTCACTCAGAATGTTCTTTGTCTAGTTCCATCCATTTGGCCTGCAAATTTTATTTTCCTTATCCATTATGCAGTTAAGGGGCCTCTAGGCTGTTTCCAGGATCTGGCTATTATGAATAGTGCTGTTATGAACATAGTCGAGCAAGTGTCCTTGTGGTATGATTGAACATCCTTTTGGGGATATGCCCAAGACTGGTATAGCTGGGTCTTGAGATAGATTGATTCCCAATTTTCTGAGAAACCACTATATTGATTTGCAAAATTACTGTACAAGTTTGCACTCCCACCAGTAGTGAAGGAGTGTTCCCCTTACTTCACATCCTCTCCAACATAGGCTGTCATCAGTGTTTTTGATCTTAGCCATTCTGACCAAAGTAAAATGGTATCTTAAAGTCATTTTGGTTTGCATTTCCTGATGATTAAGGATGTTGAGCAATTTCTTAAATGTCTTTCAGCCATTTGAGAGTCTTCTGTTCAGAACTCTGTTTAGACATGTAACCCATTTTTTAATTGGATTATTTGGTATTTTTACATCTTGATCAAGGGGCATTTCAGGGTTAGGAAGAAATCTGGTGCCAGTATAACCCCCATGAATCCACAAAGATGACCCCAGCTAAGACTCCTAGCAATAGTGGAGAGGGTGCCTGAACTGGCCATTTAGTGTAATCTGATTGGTGACTGCCCTAATTGTCATCAGAGATACTCAATCCAGTAACTGATGGAAGCAGATGCAGAGATCCCCAGCCAAGCACTGGGCTGAGCTCCAGGAGTCTTGCTGAAGAAAGGGAGGAGGGATTGAATGAGACAGGGGTCACGACGGTAAACCCACAGAGATAGCTGACCTGAGCTCTTAGGAGATCATGGATTCTGGACCAACAGTTAGGGGGCCTCCATGGGACCAACCTAGACCCTCTGCATGTGTGTGACAGTTGTGTAGCTTGCTATGTTTGGAAGGTTCCTAGCAGTGAGATCAGGACCTGTTCCTGGTACTTGGCTACCTTTTGGTAACCTGTTCCTCATTCTGAATTACCTTGCCTAGCCTTCACATAAGGGGAGGAGCTTGGTCCTGCCAACACTTAATGTGCCATGCTTTGTTCAAGCCTATGGGCAGCCTGCTCCTTTATGAAAGGAGACAGGGGAGAAGTGGAAGGGGAGGTGGGGAAATGGGAAGCATGAGGAGGCAGGGAGGAGAGGAGTGATGGGAAACCGTGGTCAGTATGTAAAATAAATGAAAAAAAGTTCCTTGTATATCATATATTCCTTAGGCAGCAAGTTTCTTCTAACTAAAATTATTTCATTGGAAGAATTTGGAAGGAATTTTATTTCCTTTTCATTCACTGATGACAGTTCAGCTTTGCCCAGAGAGACTAGGTGTGCAGTTTAATTTCCTCAGCATTTATTTTAAACCACATCTCTTCCTCATCTATTTCTTGCATTGAAAGACCATTGTCATCTAAGTATATTTACATAATAAACAGCCTAGTTTTAATCTCTGGGAACATTTGAATGGTTTTAATTAATATTGATCCTTTACAACTCTAGTGTTATATAGATTACTGTTTATTTTCCCAACTAATACCTGGAGAATCAAGCTCTCTTTTTTTAACCACCACCAATGACAGCAAGACATAACAGACATACAAGCTGTCCTAAGTTGCCAGATGCCAATGAAGACTCCCACTTCTACAGATGCTCTAAGAATAACCATAGAGAGTTATAAACTATCCAAAGAAGACCATAATAAGGGAATAAGGGAAGTGGCTGAGAAACTTGCCCACTCTTTCAGCAGGACAGGTGGCCACAAGGGAATCCACACAGATCTATTCAATTAGAAATGGAAACCTTGATTGTCAGTGTTTCCTTTAGGGTTAGAAATAAACCCGGAAAAGATAGTTATTATGTTCCTATAATCTCAGCACTTGGAAGGTTAAGGAAGTTAAATCCTGTATTCAAGGAGAGAGAAGGGCCTCAGAGCTAATTTTGTGACAGAAGAACTTCTGAAAGAAAAGCCAAGGAATGCCCTCAAGAGAATTCATTAACTTCTCTTTCAAGGAGAGAGCATTTCTTCAGGGAGATAAGCCCCTCTGAGAATACTCACAGGAGAGAGAAAAGAAAAGGTCATGGGCTCAGAAGACAAAGAAGTCTTCCTGACAAGCCACTAGCTTACTCTGGCCCCAGGTGCATTTAGGTGAGCCTCAACTGAATCTTTTGGACATCTCTTCAGATTTCTACTTTCTTCATGCAGCTTGGATCTGTGTTCCCAGACAGCATCATGAATAAAGAAGCCTGAGCATCTGAACCCAGACAGCCTAAAACTTCACAGGAAGTTAGAGACACCCCCTAAAATCAACCTGTTATGAGGAAGTGGTTTCTTTAAATTCTAAGGAAAAACATCTTCTTGCTGCTTATGATGTCACTCAAAGCTGCCTGGTTGTACCTACTGCCACATCTAGAGCATATATGTAGACGAGATGAAAAACTGTAACAGCCCTGTCACCCAATATTGGATGGACTTGGACATACTTTACTAACAGCAACACAAATGAATTAAGTACTGCTGAAGAAAAGTTTTTCCTGTCTCTTCAAGCTGCATCCAGGTGTAGCTGGGGTTGTCAAGCAGCTGGGCTTCTCAGCAACTGAGGTAAAGATTTTTTTCTCTTTTATTGAAATGTGTAGCCTTTAGGCATGGCTAATCAAAAACCAGAATCAAAGAACCTGAGCTAGTTTGTCAGATTCCCTAGATCTTTGAGCTCTATTGCCCTTCCATGCCTTTTTAAGTGTTAAGGTACTAATGGCCCTAAGAAACCAATGGAGACTAATGAAATGTAAATGTATGTATGCCGAGACATGGCTGAATGATCTGTGTAAGGATGCTCACTTTCATGTCTTTAACTTCATGCTCTGAGTTGGCTTTATTGGTGCTGTTCCATGCAGATCACAGGCTCCTGTTGATTTAGACAACTGATTCTGTTGGCTTCACTGTAAGATTGGGTACCATGCACTACTAGGATTTTTCCAAACAAAGATAGAGCCTTCTTCATCTCTGTCTCTACCTGGTAAAATTACTGTGGAATTGGAAGATCAGGGTCAAAGACTGTATGGGGATAGGATTATTGGACTAGAGCACAATACAAAATAGTATTCCTTAGTTGCTTTTAGTAATTTCTTACAAGAAAAAAAAAAGTTTTCTGTTTTAGGATCTTATATGTTATATTTTTTGTGTCTTTATAGCTACACAATAATTTGATTAAAAAAAGATGTTCAAATAATTTCCAAAGTTTTAACTCTAATAGAAACATGTTCTTAAACACAATACTGTATTATTTTAGAGAGTTGGCACTCATTTCCGAGGATCATGGGGAATGTGGTGACTGAGCAAGAGATATAACTAATATGGGAAAAAATGTAATTTCCAATGTCATTACCCACAAACAATATGGACTAAGGAAATGTAGAAACTGAGCTTTAAAAACGTGTACATATCAGCAACACTAAATAGACTGAGTATATATCATGCTCTAACACGGACATGCATACATACACAGACCAACACCTATGTAACAAGTTAAAGAATAATAGGACATGAATTTGAGAGGGAATGGGGGGCATGGGAGGAGTTTGAAGGGGAGATGTAGTAGAAGTAAATACAAGATTCATATATGAAATTCTCAAAAGATATAAATTAAAATAGAATGAGAAATTTGAAAATCAAGAAACAAAGCTGTTCACTAGTATAAAAGATATTATATTATGAAATCATGTTTGGCATTCTAAGGGGCTTCTTGTGTGACAAAATTAGGGCTTATATTAGCAAAAGTTCACTGAACCATCTGTTTCTAAGCAGCTAAGGAAACCACACAAAATGGAAGTTTGGAACTCCACCTTGGGAAGTGGCTTCATCTTGGTCGGTATTCTGGATGGTAGTAGCTTTCCTGAACTTCTCTGTGCTGCAATCACAGTACTGTACTTCTTGGCCCTGACAAGCAACGGACTGCTGCTCCTAGTCATCACCATGGATGTCCGTCTTCATGTGCCCATGTATCTCCTACTTGGACAACTGTCTCTCATGGACCTTCTCCTCACATCAGTTATCACTCCCAAGGCTGTTGTTGATTTTCTACTCAAAGACAATACCATCTCCTTTGGGGGATGTGCCCTTCAGATGTTCCTAGAACTGGTACTAGGCAGTGCAGAGGACCTCCTTCTGGCCTTCATGGCCTATGACAGGTATGTGGCCATTTGTCAACCTCTGAACTACACAATCTTAATGAGTCACAAAGTCTGCTGGCTCATGATAGCCACATCATGGATCCTGGCATCCCTTAGTGCACTAGGATATAGCACCTACACCATGCAGTATTCCTTTTGCAAATCTCGGCAGATCAACCACCTGTTCTGTGAGATCCCTCCCCTGCTAAAGCTGGCTTGTGCAGATACCTCCAGATATGAACTCATGGTTTATGTGATGGGTGTGGCAGTGCTAATTCTCCCTCTTGCTGCCATCCTGGCCTCCTACTCACTAATTCTGTTTACTGTGCTCAATATGCCCTCAAATGAGGGCAGGAAAAAAGCCCTTGTCACCTGCTCTTCCCACCTGACTGTGGTTGGGATGTGGTATGGGGGTGCCTCCTTCATGTATGTCCTGCCCAGTCCCTTCCACAGCCCCAAACAAGACAATATCAGCTCAGTTTTCTACACAATTGTCACTCCAGCTCTGAATCCCCTCATCTACAGTCTGAGGAATAAGGAGGTCACTGGGGCTTTGAAGAGAGTCCTGGGAAAACGACTGTCAACACAAGCCAACCTCTAGGTAGTTCTAATAGTAACCTTCTAGACAACTTTTCCACAAAGTCAGAATTCTGGTGTGAATGAAATATCCATGGTAAGTCCTAGAGTAATCGGTGTGTCTCTTGGTAGAGAAGTATGGGAGGGGAAGAAAGTATGGAATCCTTTGGAAATGCTCTGTGGATCTTCTTTTCAGGAGATATTAGAGAACCTGGTGCTTTGTCAAATATGGACACAAAGATAAGGTTTTTGTCAACGTGGGCCATTCAAATGCTCTAAACTAATTTTACATTGGAAAATTGGAATTGGCTTTAAAAGACACTGAATAGCAATTATAATAAGTATCAGAATATGTTTTCAAGTGTGATTCAGACATCAATGGGAGAATATTTTTGAATTTTGTATAAATTTTTAGTAAAAAAAATCAGAATTTGTTGAATGTTCAAATAGCATCAGCCTTCTGGATGATTTGACAGATGCCATCTATGGCTTATAGTATGTGTGTATGTGTGTGTTATATACTTTTTCATTTCTTCATTTATTTTCAGTGATAAGAACTGAACTCAATATTTACACTTCTATCTTATGAGTAATACAGTCTCACAAGATGAATAAACCAGTGCTTTTCCAGTTTTTCCTAAGATATCTTTAATTATCTCAAAAACTGTCCATGGTCCAGAGTCTTGGTATGTGTATGTGATTTAAACCTACACAATGTTTACATGTGTAAAAGCATCACCTGTTTACTATAAATAAGCATGATTTCTGATATTTTGTATCAGTTAAATCCATAATTAGGGTTACCATCTTTCAGAAATAAATGACAACAAACACTGCCATGGATGTGGGGTGAGATGGAAATTGTTAATGAATGTAGCTCTTATAGAAATCAATCTAGGTATTTCTCCAAAAGCTAGAAATAGAACTAACATATGACCCAGTTATGACACCTGTAGGCAAATATCTAATGGACTCTATATCTTACCATAAAAACTCTTGAAACTTTGTACTCATTGCTATTTTATTAACAATAATTAGAAAATGGAATCACTGTAGATATCCATTAATGGATTAAGAAATAATGGAAGTTTGATAAATATATACCACAGAATTGTCTTCAATCATGAAGAAAAATTAAATAATTTCATTTAAATTGATGGAATGGTAAAAAGAAATTAAAGCAAGTGACATAACCCAGACACAAAAAGAGAAAAGACTATATGTTCTCTCTTATATGTGAATCCTAGCTATAAATCCTTAGCTCATGTGTTTAAGCTAGAGTATATGTAGATCTAGGAAACTAGAAAGGGGACAGTTGGAGACATGCATTAAGGATGGAGGTTGGCAAAACACAGTGATATGAAAATAGAGAGGTAGAATATTGGAGGGAGGAAGGTTTAAACAGAGAGGGTGGGAAAATGGGGGCAGGCAGGGTAGATGAAAGTTGTATGAAAAAAGCCACATAGAAACCTAATATCTTGTAATTCAATTAAAAACATAATTTATAAAACATTTTAAATGAAAAAAATGAGTTGAAATTGGAAGAACGACAGGAAAAAACTGTAACTTATTTTCTTGCTAATTTAATATTCTCTACTATGGAAGATTGTGTTGCATTTATGAAAACTAGATAATCGATTCATGTTCATTTTTAACTCAAAAGTAGTTTCACAGCTACTTTATAACACTAAATGAAGTTATTTTTGAGTTGCTATCATAAAAATTTTTCAATATGGCAATGTTTACCAGATGCTGAGGAAAGCTAATGGTGAGCAACAGGGACAGGGAAGTATTGATCATTGATAGGTACAGAGTTATAGTTAGGTAGGAACAAAGTGATGTTCTGCTGTAAACTGATGATACATAAGAACAATGCAAAGTATTTTTTAAAACACAAAAGACAGGATTTTGAAAGTTTTCATGATAAATCCCTAATACATAATTGAGAGGATAGGCATTTAATCTGATTTTAATCAAATGGATATATATGAAACATAACACAGAACAACATTAACTCATATAATATTATGCATTTTATGTAGTAGATAAAATAAGTAAAATTTTCTTTCTAAAATCAGTAGAAGTCAATGTACTAGAAATAATCAAGTTCCTATAAAATCCCAGTGACAGTTTTGTACATTTAGTAGATATTCTTTCATTTTTGTAACTGGCACTAATTTTATTGAGTTGATGTATTCTTTGTAGAAGTTTACTTCACTTGTTGGCATACAGTGACATGTTCCTCCTTATTGTATATATGGTGGCCTTACAGGGCAATAGTGGAAAGATTCAAGTATGATGACAGAACACGAGGGTTGGAATTCAGTGCATCTCATCATCCTCTTTAACTTTGGTTGTGAATGTAACCCTTCTGAACCTGGATCTGAAAGCTATAAATTCCCAGTAAATAAACACCTATTTCAAAGCATTGTTATGGAGACTAAGACAACACACATAAATAATTTCAGTGAGACAACTGGAATATAATGATTCATCATCAATTTTAACAGTTCTAAGACAAAATTGTCCTGGAAATCATAGGTTCTAGTATGTGATATCACTCAAATATTTTGTAACTGATTATATTATTGCTACTAAATATGTAATGATGTTTTATGTATGTTTGTTTATGTGTTCATATTAATAAAATATGTCAGTCATTTAAGTATGTTACTAATATTTACCTTGGAAATTTCTCATGCATAGAGTTATATAAATTAATGATAAAATCAACTGCATATTCTTTTTTTCACTCACTTTATCATCCTCATAGCCTTTGTGACTATATGAAATAAGATCAATATTTATTTTATAATGTGTAAACTCCAGGACAGTAGGGCTCTTGTTTGTTTTACTTACCACTATACTCCTGGTGTCTATCTAACATCAGATACATATAAACATTTATCGATGGAAAAATACACAAATGCTTCCCCATCAATAGAATGTACACACAGTCAAGAGTCTTTGAATAGGTAGTCTTTCAAATGTAGTCACATAATCAGCTGTAGAAACTTTATTTGCCTTTCTTAGTCTGAGTTCTGAGACTGGAAGGATGTTTTCTCCATGTCAATTCCAGCTAAAGATGAATAAGCACCAAAATGATGCCCAGTAAGATCAATAGAAGGTAGTACCATGCACCAAGTACTTTTAGAATTTCTTGGGTTGAAATGTAAGTATAAAGTCCATATTAATTTGTCTCTACTTCATTGTCTCTGTCAAGGCAACTGTAAAGATTTAATTTCTGAGCCTAGACTCCTGAGAGAACTCCAGCAACATACCTGCCCCATGCCCTTTGACTGGGGCAGTTAAACTCCGGGGATTGTGGCCAGGGTTTTTTAGCTCAGGCTCATGAGAGGACTCCAGCAATACCTCCACACTAACCAGGAGCCTGCCACTGGGTGGTTGGGGATTATTGTGATCTATTTGTGATGTGGAAGCATGGTCCTGCCTAGCGCCATGACAGGACAAGGAGACCCACATGCAGGCCTGGGGCAGTCTGTCCTAGGCTCCAAAAAGAAAGCACTGGCCCGACTATCTGTTACTTGCAGTGTCAGGCAAATAGGCACTACTATGGTGAGCAAATGTATGGTGTGGCATGGGATATATAGAGGGAGACAGAATGGCTCATGTCCTATGGACAGAGGCATATCTGAATAGGAAAAAGAGATGAGGAATGGCCCAAGATGGGTAATTTCATTACCACCCAGGGCCATGGTGATGTCTGGGCCCGGGCTTCTGCTTGCGCCCATGTCTGGGTTCATGGCTCTGATGCAGCTTCAGTCTCTGCTGATATCCATGGCTCCTGTTACCAACAAAGGCAGAGAGAATAGGGCTGTAAAGAGTTGGCCCCACCCCTCCCTGACTGCAGCACTAGGGAGAGTTAGTCCTGCCCCTCACTAGCTGAAGCACTCGAGAAAGAGCACTCACCTAGACAGTACAATAGAGTTGACCCTGTTCATGGGGGGCATGGGTGAACTGGCCCTGAGGGCCTGAAAATGGGAGAGCAGGTCACTCCCCTCTCATATGCCATGTGGTGGCAAGGAGTGAGGGGGGGAAAGATCCTCTTTTCCCCCCTCACTCCTTGCCACCTGCACTGGTTGGGGGACCGGATCCAACCCCTGACCAGCTGCAGCACTCAAGAGAATAGACCCTGTACCTCACCAGGGCAGCTAAGTTGAGTTGATGCTGTAGACAGGGCATGTGTGAGCCAGCTCTGAGGGTGTGAGAGAGACATAGCTGGTACCACCTCCCTCATCTGCAGTGTGGTGGTGGGAGTGAGGGAAAGATGTCCTCCCCCTTGTCCCTTCCACCTCCAGCTGATGAGGGAACTGGCATCTTTACCAGCTGCAACACTTGGAAAAGCAGGCCTTGCACCTCATCTGAGCAGCACAGTGGAGCTGATCCTGTTGACAAGGGCACAGGTGAGCCAACCCCAAGAATGTGAAAATGGGAGACCTAACCCCACCTCTCATCTACCATATGGTGACATGAGTCAGAGAGAGATGTTTCCCTCCCTCATCAACACCTAAGGTAGTTGGGAGAGCTGGCCCTGATGTCAAAAGAGTGTGAGAGCTGCCACTGCCCCCCACCAGATGCAACACTTGGGAAAGCAGGCCCAGCACCTCACTTGGGGAGCACAATAGAACCAACCATATTGGCAGAGGTGTGGACAAACAATCCCTGAAATTGTGAGTGTGAGAAAACCATACCCACTACTTGTATGTCATGCAGCAGTATGGGTGAGGGAGAAATGCCCCCCCTCCTTCTCCCTTCACTGCATGTAACAGATAAGGGAGCTGATCCTCCCCCTTACCAACTGCAACACTCAGGAAAGTGGACCTTGCTCCTCGTCTCAGCAACACAGTAGAGCTGGCCATGCTGGCAAAGGTGCAAGTGAGATAGCCCTAAGGGAGTGAGAGTGGGATAGCTGGCCACCCCCACCCTGGTCTGCCATGTGGTGGTGAGTGTAAGGGAAAGATGCCCTCCCCCACTTGACCCTGCTACCTGTTGTGGACACAGCATCACGGCACGGTGGTACATACCTATAATCCTAGCACTTGGAAGGGACAGACAGGTGGACCTCTGTGGGTTCCAGGTCAGCCTGGTCTGCATAATGAGTTCCAGACCAGGCAGGGATGAAGACTGGGCAGGTCTACATAATGAAGACTATGGGGTTCCTGCCCCTTGATAGTCCCCTACCAAGGTCCAGGAAGAATCTACAACCAGCTGATAATTAATCTTTGATGATAGGAAATGAATCTACCTACACGAAACTCCTTAGTCCATACACTTTATTCTTCTGAGTCAGTTCTCTCTATACACAGCTTTATTCTGATCTTATGCCTAGCTTCTTTCTTGCCTGATTTCTCTCTACCTTTATCTGCTGTCCCCTCTATGTTCTATCTTCATTCTCTCATCTTAGTTCTACCTCATCTATATCCTTCTCATCTCTTTCTTACCCATCTAGTCCTTACGCATCTGGCTCTTCCTCATCTTCCATCTCATCCTCAAATTCTCTAGTCTAAATCCTCCTCTCTCTTTTTACACCTCTCAGTCCTCTCCAAGTCTCTGAGGCATTCAGTTATAAACTCAAGCAATAGCAATCCTCTGGCAGAGCAAGGTCACCAGACTTAAATTCTTACAGGGTCATAAAGGCAGATAAGAGTTTTCCTTAGGCAGTGACCATCAGGCTTTCTTTTACAACCCAAAGGGTGAGTGGTAAAGGAGAAGGTCAATGGAGAACTAATGATCTGTTAGTATATCAAAAAGGGAAATCTATGTGCTCAATCTACATTCCTAGAAGTGGTTAGGTAAAAACATTAGAAGTCTATAATGTTAGTAAGGCTATATAAGAAAGGAGGGTCTCAGATAAAATTTCACAAGAAATAAAGCTATCTGTCTGACCTAGGAGACAAGTGTTGTTTCCATAAGGGTGTTACCTTTGTTCAGGAGATCATTTGGCCTTAGATGCTTGATAGGTATTTTAGATAAATACACTGTTAAGAATTCTTGGAAGCACACATAGCAACAAGAAATTCACTGTAGGAACAAACTAGTATATATATAAAAGCTAAAATATCACCAAGACTTCTTAAGCCATGGCTTGACCTTCAGAAATGTCCTTGACCTTTCCAAGTAGTATCTTTTGTCATAGTAGCTGGATTCCATACATTTTCCTGAAGCTTGTAGCAGCTACACAGTGAGACTCTATCTCAAAAGCAAAACCTATAAAACATAAAGCAAAAGTAAAACTTATCCACAACACCACCATCCATAGTATACACTCTTAATATCTACATGTACGTACCCATTATAAACACAAAATGTCCCACTGATATTTTCTTTGAGAATATCAGTAATACCAGTGGCTACATTAATTCAGTGCTTCTTGTGTGCCAGACATTGTTGTAAGAACTTTACTGCATTATTTTAATGAAGCTTCACTACAATCCCATTGTGAACTTATACCAGCATTTGTCTCCATATTGCAGATGAGGAAACTGAGGTTGGAAGTAATTAAATAACTAAATTCACACATATCAGACGTGCACTATTCTACAAAAATAGAATCATACTTTAAATGCAATTTCATAACTGAAACTTTTCCTAATGTGAATCATATAGTAAGAAGTCATGTCAATGACTGCATGGTTGTCTGATGTACGGGTATTAATTTGTCCAGCCCCTCACTTTTTTAAAGGATTTATTTTTATTATTTTCAAGTATGTGTGTGTGTGCTTGTACACATGCATGTGCACACATGAGTATGTGAATTTGGAGGCCAGAGGCATTGGCTCTCCCAGGAGATAGAGCTTCAGGTGGTTTTGAGCTTCCCTGCATGGGTCCTTTGCAAGTGTAATATACACTATTAACCTTGGAGCCATCTCTTGAGTCCCTACCACTTACTTTTGAACACTTAAAAGTATTTCCTATGCTCTTGTGGAAAAACTCTGCCAAGTCCCAAAGACAGTATTATTCTTTCCCTTTTACAAATGGCTACAAGGAAGCCCACAAAGTTAAATAGCCTACCCAAGATAATACAAACTATTAGTGCTGGGTCCTCTAGCATACTGACTACTACACACATATGTACACACATACACACACACATACACACACACACACAAATTCCTTACTTGAACATAGAAGAATAGCTGTTCTACTCATGGTTAGATTTTATTATACTGAAAATATCTAATTTACAATTAGCAAAGACAAAGAAAGCATAGAGCCGAGTCCAGGAAAGGTGAGATGACACACTTCTTATTCTTTTACCAGTGTGTCAAATAGATGGCACTTCATCCTCTGTGATTGCTGTGGAAGAATCCTTCTGTACATTGTGAAACTGTGTTACTCTTGTTGTTAATAAGAAGCTGATTGACCTACAGCTAGGAAGAATTTTCTGGGCAGAGAGAGTGCTGGGAAGAAGGGTGGAGTCAGAGGAATTGGCATAGAGAAATGGAGAGGAAACAGGAGGTGCAAAATGAAAAAGAGGTAATGCCATGTGGCAGAATGTAGGTTAATATAAATGGGTTAATTTAAGTTGTAAGAGCTAGTTATTAATAGGCCTGAGCTATCAACTGAGCATTTATAATTAATATTGAGTCTGCATATCAGTTATTTGGGAACTAGTGGGCAGGATAGAGAAGTCTGCCTACATATGGCATTCCAACATGAGGCTGGAATTTCCACATAAGTCTAACAAAGCAAAAAGGAAAGATTCTAGGCACACAAAAATGGAGCCAGATTCTGCTTCCTAGTCTCGTGTCTTTCATGATGGCTGCAGTATGGAGTCACATCTCCCATCAGCTGTCTGCAGAAAGAGTCAGCCATCAGCTGCTATGCACCAAAATAAGATACACTAGAAGTGGCTGACACAGCAATTTAAGATTCATCTAATGTGATCAAAAAACAATTCAGATTCTTAATAAAGATAGATCCAGATTGAAAAAAAAAACTCTAAACAGGTTATAGTGTGTTTAAAATATACATAGCATTGGGAAAGAAAAGAGAAATGATAGAGACAGTCAGATTAAAAACTAATTTGAAAATAATAAAGTCCTTAAAAAAGAATAGAGCAATAAAAATATAATAAGACATATAAAGATGGGAAATATACATAGTCTGTATTCTGTATGTTATTGTGTTGTCTTTAGATTTTTCTGATTGCTAATGAAGTTACATCAGCTACTAAGACACATTGGATTATAAAAACTGCTGGAATAAACCAACCTATATATTTTTAAAATGTCTTGACTTCAAAATGGAAGCCAAAATAAATGTTACTTTGGAGAAGTTATGCTTTTATTTCCACAGGAAATGAGAGGCTGTGGATTCATTCCAAGTTGATGTGGATCAGGTTTAATTAAGGAAGAATCCCTGAAATCCTGGCTACAGACTCAAAAAAAAAAACAATAGAAGAATTGCAAGACACACAATATATATTTTACCTGTTCAAACATAAGACAAAAATCATCTTTAACTGCTTGTGCACTCCACATATTCCATACTTGTAACGTATGTTATCTTTAAAAGTTTATGTATTTTCAGAACAAGGGCAAAAACACCATTGAAAATTGATGGCCCAGGTGATCTAGCATTTTGAAATGCCTCTGTTATAGTCCCCTTATAATTCTGCATCCAATTCTCATGTGGTCTTCATTTACCATGAACATTCCTTGTGTTCCCTCTCTGTTCTTGATCCAGTTGGGATCTCCTGCTCCCCCAAGTTCTCATTCCCTCGCCACTCGCCCCTCATTACCCCCACTCACGTCCAGACTGTTCATGTAGATCTCATCCATTTCTCCGTCATTGGGCGATCCCCGTGTCTTTCTTGGGGTCCTGTTTTCCAGGTAGCCTCCCTGGTGTTGTGAGTGGCCATCCAGTCATCTTGTTCCACAACTAGTATTCTCCTATGAGTGGGAACATACCATGTTTGTCTTTCTGAGTCTGGGTTACCTCACTCAGGAGGATTTTTTCTAGATCCATCCATTTGCCTGCAAACCTCATGATGTCATTGTTTTTCTCTGCTGAGAGGCCCACAGAAATCCACAAAGATGCCCCCACAATAGACTGCTGGCAATAGTCGAGAAATAGCCCGAACTGACCTACTCTGGTGTTAGGATGTCCAAACACTCTAATTGTCATGCTAGAAACCCCATCCAATGACTGAGGGAACTGGATGCAGATATCCATGGTCAGGCCCCGGGTGGAGCTCCAGGAGTCCAATTGGTGAGAAGGAGGAGGGTTTATGTGAGCAAGAATTGTTGGGACCAGGGATGGATGGAATACAGGGACGAGTGGCCAAAGGAATGGAAACACATGAACTGTGAACCAATGGCTGAGGGGCCCCCAACTGGATCAGGCCCTCTGAATGGGTGAGACAGTTGATTGGCTTGATCTGTTTGGAAAGCATCCAGGCAGTTGGACCGGGTCCTGTGCTCAGTGCATGAATTGGCTGTTTGAAACCTGGGGCTTAGCAGAGACACTTGGCTCAGCCTGGGAGGAGGGGACTAGACCTGCCTGGGCTGAGTCTACCAGGTTGATCTCAACCCTCGGGGGAGTCTTTGCCCTGGAGGAGATGGAAATGGAGGGTGGGCGGGGGGGGGGGGGGGGGAGGGGGGCGGGGCAGGCGGGGGGAGAATGGGGGAATCTATGGCTGATATGTAAAGTTGAATTATATTGTAAAATAAAATAAAATAAATTTAAAAAAATTCTGCATCCAAAACAGCTTCAAAGCTGCCCACTGAGATGGTCCAACCTCATAGATTACTCCAGATGGGACTTCACCATTATCCCAATTTTCCTAAGGTTCCCCAAAAGATAATAATGCTCCCAGACAATAGGAAGTACTTCAGAGAACAATACCCACATTTCCCGAATATTGGCTATGGATGTTTGTTATCATTTAAGGGGTATTGGTTACAAGTTGTTACTGGTAATGGTCAGGTAAAAAGCAGAACAAAGGAGATTAGATTCAGGGATTTTGTTCTGAAAAGGAAAAGGGGGGATAGAAATGATAGCATAAAAGGGTAGATTATTGAATCTACTTTTAAACTAAAAGAGCAAATACAAGTCTTAAATATTTCATGTTTGTATGGATTTGAGGTTATTAATACAAATTTAAAGTTAGTTTTGCTATATTATGTGCATGTTTCTACTCTTGTTTGGGGTGTTGTGCCTATGCAGGTCATTGAACAATGTAATATGTTTCTAGTCTTTGAAATTTATTATTACAAACTACTTAGGATAATAAAGAAATTCAGGTTAGTAGTTAGTCACCAATTACAATCAAAATTACAATACAGTCATGTGAGGTATGTTTTCAATGTCAGAGATATATTTTAGATAGACAAATGGTCTTCAAACACTTCAGAGATCTACAGAATATGGCATTTAAGATGTTTTAACAATATAAGGCTTTTTATGACAATAAGACATGTCTGCTTCTGCCAGTACCAATCTACTTCAGAGAAGATGATGGGCATCAAAGAAACTTCATATGGAGTTTGCTTTTTTTTTTTTTTGGTTTTTTGGGACAGGGTTTCTCTGTGTAGCTTTGTGCCTTTCCTGGATCTTGCTCTGTAGACCAGGCTGGCCTCGAACTCACAGAGATCCACCTGCCTCTGCCTCCTGAGTGCTGGGATTAAAGGTGTGCGCCACCACCGCCCAGCCTGGAGTTTGCTTTCTTTGTGGCAAAAGTTAGCCATGGGCAAGAAACTGCCCTTGCCTCAAATGCTGGCAGTATGCTGTCCAAACTGGACCAGCAAGACACAAAAAAGTGACTGTCAAACTTTGCCAAGACAAGGTAGGATAGTCCTTCAAAATTTCCTGCTTCTCAGAAATGTCTGTCAAACGTACCAGAACTGAAGGCCAAAGTTTGATACTCCAATGTTACAGAAGAACCTAGGGTAATTGTCCAGGCCAGATTTCCCTGTCATCAGGTAATATTTCACCCTTCTGGGGTTTTTGATGGAGTAAAAGACTAAATAATTAGACTTAAAATTTTCCTTACTTATGATAAAAGGTAAGTTAAGTATAAAACTTTAGAATCACAAAGACAAGATAGATAATAGAGTATTTTCTCTAATTTTGCTAAGTACAAATGGATAGGATATTGTAACTATAATTCTTACTTGATAACTGTTTTTGTTGTATATAATTTTACTATGTTAAAGTTAAAATCTTCCTTCTTATTTAGACAAAAATGGGGAAATGCTGTGGTATAATCCATCTGTACACTGTGAAAATGTGTTGCTTTCATTGTTAATAAAAATCTGATTGACTGATAGGTTGACAGAATTTTCAGGGCAGAGAAAATGCTGGGAAGAAGAAGGGTGGAGTCAGAGAGGTCAGTATAGAAACATGGAGAGGAAACAGGAGGTACAAGATGAAAGAGAGGTAATGCCACATGCCAGAATATAGATTAATATAAATGAGTTAATTTCAGTTGTAAGAGCTAGTTAGTAATAAACGAGCTATCAGCCAAGCATTTATAATTAATATTGAGTCTCTGTGTCAGTTATTTGGGAGCTGGTGGGTAAAGGGAGAAAAATCTACCTACATTTGATTGATCAGAGATCATCTATCTATATGTGAACAGCTTAGGCTAATTTCTGTCATCCCAACAATGTGGTGGGAATCTGGTAGAGTCACTGTCTCAAGAGTAAACATAAAATGTAACAGTTTTTTCTCACTGTATCTAGAATAGTAGTTTCATATATTAGTGTTTGTTGAGGGTACTCAGACCTTGAAGAAATCTTATAAAGAATAGTGATTGTTTTCTATTACTTATAGAGTTGTTTTTCTGAAGGGGTTATCCATCCATTGCATAACTTTGGTTAAAAGACTATCCAGGCACACTTGTATTATTGAATACTGCGACAGTACACAATAAAGACTAAAGGCTGCAAGAGTGTGATGATTTTCTTCAGATAATATGTAGTATAAATAAAAGGGGATTTGACATGAGAAACTTGTTATATCCAAAACACAACCTTTGTTTACAGCCAATGAGTTTGCTTCTGAAAAGAGATTCAGGGTTCCAGTCTCAGAAACTGTTTCTCTCTGTTGACAGAGAGCCTAAAATTAAATTCTGAGGTGACTCTTCTCCTTTGAATGGTTCACACAACACAAACACCAAACACAACTGCCTGCCAATTCCTAACCTCCACCAAATGTAGCTGGAAGTTTTCCTGTGCCCTGCCCAGTTCTGCAGCCACTCAGAGGCTTAAATTAATTATTAACTGCATGGCCATGGTCTATGGCTCAAGTTTTTTGCTAGCAAGCTTTATAACTAAACTCATCCCATTTCTATTAATCTATATGCTGCCATGTGTTCTGTGGCTTTACCTGTGTGCCATTATATACTGCTCCCTGGATGGCAGGATGGCATCTCCCTCCTCTCCTTTCTTCTCCCCTATCTCTCTTGGATTTTCCCACCTGGCTCCATCCTGCCCTGCCATAGGCCAATGAATCTTTATTTATCAACCAATCAGAGCAATACATATTCACAGTATACAGAAAGCCATTCCACAACAACTAACATTCTGGCTCCCCATTTCACTTACCTTCCTCAAATTTTGTTCCTTAACAATAACTACCTCCTGAGATGGTTTCTTCAATTGTTCTGTATTATAATACTGATTGCTTCATCACAGAGAAGCCCTGCCCCACACTCCATCTCTTTTAGTTATTGATGTCTTTCTTCCACTCTTCTACATAAGAAAACAACCACAAAGGGGATTTCTATATCTACTTTCTTTCTGCTTGGTGTCCTCAATCCCCAAAAACATCCTGTTCTCATTCTATAGGCCTGATATTGCCAAAGTTACTTGTGTACTATATAGATTAGCCCCTTCCTTATAGTCTTCCTTTAACCTTTCAGTAACACTGACACTGTTGACGACTCTCTTATTTTGACACCCCCCCTTTTCCTCTCAGTAACAGTTTTTCTCCTCTTTCCTTTCACTCCATTAACTTTTATGAGTCCCTGTATCTTTCTAGACGTAGAAGTACCCAGGCCACTGATGTATTACTCCTTTCTTCTCACTCAAGAATCTCTCACTGGATCCTTTCCAGCTTAAATGGTTAATATAATGTCTATACATTCTTCACAAGAAAGCCTGAATATGTGGATAAGTCAAGTTTATCTCATCACATCTCTTGTTTAATGAGAATTTCAAACACATAAATGTACTTTAACTAATCACCTGCTAATCTTGCTCACTACACATGCCAGATCATGACAATACTCTAAAAGGATGCATAAGATATTGTTTCTGACTTTCACCTCATCTCTGAAACTCATTCCTTGTGTGCTCCTCTAAACTCACTCCTTTGACTTTGTTGTTACTCATTGCTTGGCCTATATTTTTTTACTGCTTTAGGAGCAATTAGCTATTCTCTTAGTTTGTGATATTCCTTTGTTTTCTGAGCCCTGAAATATGATACGGACATAGGAGAACTAATGTTCAACATCCCTAGCTATCAGTAAAATGTACATCAAGCTACATTGATTTCATTTCACCCCAGCAAAAAAGGCTAGCAAGAAAATAAACTTCTCTTACCTATCTTTTACCTTTTAAATTCTTAGAGCATTATGTTTCTAGATGTTCCCTGAGCCTTGGAGATGTTCTGTTTTATGGTGAATACCCACAGTCAGGCTTTAGGAGTTCTTTGATCAGTTGAGCATCTCTGCATTGATTGCTTCCTGATGAAAAAAGATTGCTTTATAAGTTATGATCAGCTTAGACCTATGGGTGTAGATATAAGTATGTAGAAGACAACTAGATCACATGATTATTTAAGAAAATATCAATATTAGATCTTACTCTAGGGCTTCTGATCCCAACCACCATGATATTTTCACCAGGTTTATGGTACTAGACCTGAATCTCACCCTGTGGTGCAGATCTGAAATCCAGTTGCTTCAGTTGGTTGCTACCATAACAATCATGCCATTATTGTACCAATTGGCATATCTTCCCTCACAAGTCAGGTTTGGGGTTTTGCTATTTAATACATTTTTAACACAAAATTTATTTATAGATCAATTTATAGAAGATCAAAAAATAGAAGATAAATATTTATTAAAATTTTAATTATAAGTAACTAAAATGAAAAAAAGAGTTTTCTGTCCTGCATTTGCTCTAATGTCTTTGTCTTCTGTTCCTTGCTTTTTGGAGAAAACATTATATTGTAAATCTTTGGGATGATGGCAAAGACTGAGATCTTCTTCAGTGTAACCCCTTTCCAGACATATATGAAAAACAGAGAAATCCAACTTCCCAGAAATTCTCTGTTGTGTTGGGTGGAATGTAGTAAAATCAGAATCTTGAACAGGAAGTCAATTTCTTTCCTCTTTCTACTGTTGGCATATCTACATAATAAATTTGACATTCCTTACACATGTGCCCAATATCCTTCTCTTCTCTCCCTCTTCTAAAACCACCTCAATATGAGGGTGTGAAATGTATGCTAGTCTCTTTCTGTCTTCAAAATCTGGCTCCACACATACTTTCTGCTCAATTCAATCTTGTTTATCACCATATATGTTTGTGAAAGCAGACACTCCTTCATTTCATATTGGGGTGAAACTATCTGCCAAACAGGATTCATATTCTTCACACATTGTCTGATCAAAATTATTTTCCAAGATAGCATTCATTTTCATTTCTCTATTGGGTTGTTTTTCTTTTTGCTCTTGTTTCTTCATTTTTAAAAGCTTGGTTTCATTGACCAATGTATAGTCCACATCCACTGTTTCTCCTTCTAATGATGATGGACTGATATTTTTGATATTTTCTGTATCTATTGTCAAGTTTTATAGTAAGTGGGCTCCAGCACCAAGGAAGACCATCAATGCCTTTTCTCCCTCTGCAGCCTGCATAGCACCTATGTCACCATGAAAGTCAGATAACATGGAGAAATTTTCTTAGTTGGTTTCAGATTGATTTCTATGTGTACTGCACCCAAAGTGTGTGGTGTCTTCAGCTCTGGAAATTTCTGTGTCATTATAATAACCAAGGGTAAAGGCAATAGCTTTTATTGTTTAGGGTTTCACCAGGGTCTCCTTCACAATAACTTTGTACATAATATTACTGCTGCATTTAAACATCAACAACAGCTGTGGTTACCTGCACAATAGTTCAAAAGGTGAACCCTGCCAGAACTCCAACCTGGATGAAGAGGAGCGCATAAGTCTCTATACTTAAATGTGGTACTATTGGAAGTTCATAGCTGCTGGCGGAAAAAGAATAATTCTTCTGTGGGAGTGTGGCCACTGGTAGGTTGCCCACATTCCTGTAGATGATCCCAGCCCCATATACATATTAGTAGCACTAACTGGATTTAATAGGTATTTAAACAATCAATTAAGAGAGCACATGAAGTCCAGGATGTTTACTTGGGGTAAGTATGTGGAGAGTTGGAGGGGAAATGGAGGCAGACATGATCACATTTCATTGTATACATATATGAAATTATTAGTAAATTTTAAAAAGGAAAAATAGAAGCCTAAAAATAAAAAGGAAAATAAAACAACATGAGATCTGAATTTTTAGTTCGTATATTTAAAATGATATATCTCCTCTCCTTCATTGATTCATGATATATTATAAGCATAGCAAGACTTTCAGGAAATGGGGAAGCTCAAGGAATATATACCTCTGCCTAGTCTTATGATCCATGGGACAGCAGTGAATAGCTACCTTGTCCTCAGGGAGGTCTAGCAGTGTCATCCTTCTAGCTGACATGGCCTCCTCTGACAATTCTACTTCTGGTAACTAAATCTTAATGAATCCTCTTAGGCATGTGCCTGACCTGGCATTTTTGAACACTTCTCCCATTAAAATGTCTGTGTGGTATTAGTTCCTGTCTGTCCCGCAGGCCTTTGCCTGGGAACTTCCTAACTGAGAAGAGGGTACCAGGAACTAGACAAGAAGCAAGAGACCTCCATGGATCCTCTGTCAAGCAGTTAAAGATGTCCATGGCCCCTGTGAGGGCTCCAAATACACCTTTTCTTGTGCCTCTTTTGGGAGCTATTATAAACTTCCAAGGAGGCAGACAATTAAATTGGATGAAATAAGGTCTTTTATCATTGTCCTTCAGCACTTATTTATTGTACCTTTCCATGTTATTGATATTGGTGAAATTATTAAGGCCACTCCACGTAGTTAAAAGGAAAGTTTATTAGTGGTGTAACTTACAAATGAAGGGATAGGTAGGTCGCAGGGTCTGGGGAAGGTGTATCGCAGTCCAGCGGTGTTCTCTGGAGCTCTGTTCGGTTAACCTCCACCATCCAGCATCCAGGAACAGAGAGAGCTGGCCCATCCAGATCTCGGGTCTTCAGGGTCCTCTCTTGGCCCTGCCTTGTAGGCGTGACAGTTACCGAAGCCTCAATGGGGGTTGGAACTTCCAGATCAAAGCTGGAATGGCTACCCACTACATATTCATTTCTAAATTTCTCCTTTCTACCCTCTCATTCACATACCCCTGTGTACATGTGCCTATGTTGTCATGACCACAAGGCTGAACTGCTCATAGTTCTGGAAACATACAGAATCTGTCTCAGCTATCACTACTCTCTACTGGAATGTTCTCGCCCAACATCTGGGTTTTTTTTTTTTAATCTTCCTTCCTTACAGAATCTACCTACCATTAGTCATTAATTCCATTAATATAGCTAGAAAAAAAAGTTGGTCAAGGTTTCCTATCTCTTAATTTTCAGCTTCAAAAAATTAAATTCAAGATTTTATTTGTTGATTACAGCAATAGAAAAATAAGAAAGCTGACTGGTTCAATAGCAGAAATATGATATCTGGTAATTGATACCATTATAAAACTAGTATATTCTTTCTGGTGAATTTTTTCCTGCTGTGATTATTAGAGTTTGTGAATACCAAGACAACTCCATGCATAATGTTTGTCCCCAGCAAACACTCCACATTTCTCCTTCATAACTGTGCTCAAGTTTGGTCAGTCATTTAGCTCTGAGACTTCTCATTATGCAATTCTTCTCATGTGCTTGGGATTCTCTCATTTCTTCCAAAAGAACAGTTCTCAGCAAATATCCGTAATACTGTACTTATTAGTAAATTGTGTCAATTTACTTATTTGTAAAATTAAGCTACTTTAACTTTTAAAATGTTATTTATATGTATTAGTTATTTAAAATCATAAGCTTTATGCACAGGGGGAAAGGCTAGCAGGGAGCAGGAGGAGGGATGAGAGGGGGATCTGTGGTTGATATGAAAAAGGAATAAAAAATTCTTAATAAAGGAAAAAATAAAATCATAAACTTTATTGTAAAACTGTCATGAAAATATAACAAGTATTGAACCCAAATTTACAATCACCCCAAAGTATTGTTCCTGCCCTCTGTTCCATTTCTTGTTGGTCCTCTGTAACTTTCTAAACTGGCCCCTCAGAGAAATCTTACAGGTCTATGCAGCTAAAAATATTTTTAAAAAAATGGTGTGTCAGTATTTTCCTCTCAGTTGCATAGAATCTATGAAAGCTTGATAATATAAACCAATTATCTCACTTTATGGAAGGTGAGAAACATAGATCCCACATTTAAGAGTGAGAGAAAGTTAGGTGTTCAGAACTGGCTAAGCAACAGAAGACATCAGGAGAGCAAACCAGGAAATACACCCAAGAGAATTCATTAACTTACAATTTCTAGGTCAGCATTTCTAGCAGGAGGTCTTTTCAGCTGGGAGATAAGTCCCTCTGAAGATAATCATAAGAGAAAATAACAGGAGGAGACCATGGGATCAGAAGGCAAAGCAGAGTGCTCCTGTATGAGGCACTGGCTAACTCTGGGCCCAGAGACAAAGAGGCCTTTTAGTCAATTCTTAGAATTTCTACTTTCTTTGTGCAACTTTGAATTTGCTCACCAACAGCAGCAGGGATGAAAAAAATCTGAGCTTCAGGATCCAAGAGCAACCTGAAAAGTGACAGGATGCTAGAGGGGCTCCACTCATGCAACCTGTCAAATGGAAGCTGTTTCTACTCATTCACTGTAGTAGTAACAACAGGAAAGCCACTGTCTAGCTACATAGGAAACTTGCCAAAGGTGATTAACTGTCTAGATGTCCTATACTGCCATCTCTAGAACACATCTATAGGTAAAAGGAAAGAGAACATCTCTGACACCTGACATTTGATGGACTCCTGTTGTATATCACCAACTTATAAAACAAAGCAATTAATCATTGCTATGGAAAACCATACCTGCCTATCCCACCTGTGTTGGAATATCCTCTAATTTCAAGCTGCCTAAGGGAAACTCGAGTGGTTAGGCAGCTGGGGCCCTCAACACTAGAGGTAAGGAATTTGTCTCTCATTTAATGAAATGTGAAGCCTCCAAGTATGTTGTGACTTAAGTAGGCTGCAAATCAGACCCCATTGTGGTGATATTTTGTGTGTGCTGTAACAAATAAAACTTGCCTGAAGATCAGAGGGCAAAGCCAGCCACTCGTTAGCCATAGAGGCCAGGCAGTGGTGGCACATACCTTTAATCCCAGCACTTGGGAGGAGGAAGCAAGAAAATCAGGAATTCAAGGCCACCCTGGGCTACACAAGATTGATCCAGTCTAAAAGAGCAACAGAGCCAGGCAGTGGTGGCACACATTTTTGATCCCAACACTTGGGATCTCATGCCTTTAATCCCAGCAGTTTAGTCCCAGGTTGATATAGGAAGTGATATGGCTGGGCAGAGAAAAGGAAATATAAGGCAAGAGGAGAAAAGAGCTCATCCCCCTTTCAGGTTGAGGACATGGTCAAGGTAAGAACTAGTGGCTGGCTGCTCTGCTTCTCTGATCTTTCAGCTTTCACTCTGATATTTGACTCTGGGCTTTTATTAAGACTAATTGCAATTCATGATATACCCCCAAAGACTTAAACTAGAGTATTAGCATCCCATTGCTTTGGGTTCTATTGCCCTTTCAATCTCACTATTTTAGTTTTTTTTTAAATACCAATAGATAATCAATTATGACTGATAAAATTTCTGTATTATGGTTTAGAGCTTAGTACCACTTTCCAGTCAGTAATAGCAATACCTGTCTTTAGAACTTTTATCAAGTGCAATTTAAAGCCAGAAATTTGGAAATAAAGAATGAAAGCTGTCATCTTTTTGGAGTTATGTTGGTATCATAAGAGGTTTCTTATACTACAACCTGGAGTCCATACTAACAAAATTTCACCAAGCCATCTTTTTCTAGGAAATCAAAGAAATCTAGCAGAATGGAATTCTGGAATACTACCTTGGGAAGTGGCTTCATCTTGGTGGGAATTCTGGATGACAGTGGCTCTCCTGAACTGCTCTGTGCCACAATCACAGCCTTGTACACATTGGCTCTGATTAGCAATGGATTGCTGCTCCTGGTCATCACCATGGATGCCCGGCTCCATGTGCCCATGTATCTCCTACTTGGACAGCTCTCTCTCATGGACCTCCTCCTGACATCAGTCATCACTCCCAAGGCTATAATGGATTATCTGCTCAAAGACAACACTATCTCCTTTGAAGGTTGTGCCCTTCAGATGTTCCTGGAATTGGCAATTGGTAGTGCAGAAGATCTCCTTTTGGCTTTCATGGCCTATGACAGGTATGTAGCTATTTGTCATCCCTTGAACTACACAATCTTAATGAGGCCAATAGTCTGCTGGCTAATGGTTGCCACATCATGGATTCTGGCAGTCAAGATAGCCCTGGTACTTACCATCACCGCCATGAATTATTCTTTCTGCAAGTCTAGGGAGATCAGACACCTGTTCTGTGAGATCCCTCCTTTGCTGGAGCTGGCCTGTGCAGACACTTCTAGTTATGAGCTTGTGGTTTATTTGGTGGGTGTGCTCATGTTAATTCTCCCTCTTACTGCCATCTTTTTCTCTTATGCATGGATTTTGTTCACTGTACTCCACATGCCCTCAAATGAGGGCAGGAAGAAAGCCCTTGTTACCTGCTCTTCACACATGACTGTTGTTGGCATGTACTATGGAGCTCTCATAGTCATGTACATCCTGCCCAGTTCCTACCACAATCCTAAGCAAGATAATATCCTTTCTGTTTTCTACACAATTGTCAGCCCAGCTCTCAACCCCCTCATCTATAGCCTGAGAAATAAGGAAGTGACTGAGGCTTTAAGGAGAGTCCTAGGAAATATTTGTTGCCATCACAACATCAAGAGAGTTCCAATATTACACTTCCAAACTTAATTTCTCTTCATTCTTAGAAGATTTCTACTATGAATGTAATACTCCTAGAAAAAAAAAAAACTGGACAGTTAAAGCATGTATCTTTTGATTAAGAAGCATGGCAATGCAACAACCTTTTAAATAACCCTTTGGATAGTCTCTTCACAGGATGAATAGGATACTATTTACACTGTTATCTCTATTATCTAAGATAGCTATTTACATAAAAATTCTAAAGGGAAGTGCTCACTGGACCTGAACCCTGAGGCATTACATCATATTGCACCAAGAACTACAGAAAGTAATTTCTTTTTTTTCTTTTTTTTTTGGGGGGGGGGAGGTTTCGAGATAGGGTTTCTCTGTGTAGCTTTGCGCCTTTCCTGGAACTCTCTTTGGAGACCAGGCTGGCCTCGAACTCACAGAGATCCGCCTGCCTCTGCCTCCCGAGTGCTGGGATTAAAGGCATGCGCCACCACCGCCTGGCCAGAAAGTAATTTCAAGTGGTGGCTCACAGATTATTAGGAGGGGATGATTGAGGTTACAAAAAATTTAAATAAAAAAATCAGTGAATCATAATACTATCAGCAACAGCCTTTTCTAATGTCCACTAGATGTAGAACCATGGCCACTCTCCTTCTTTGTAAACAACAGCTTTATGGGTGCTCTGACATATGTCATTGCTGGGCAGGGAGGAATCTTTGCCTGTCCCTCCCTCCCTCCCTCCCTCCCTCCCTCCCTCCCTCCCTCCCTCCCTTCTTTCTTTCCTTCCTTCCTTCCTTCCTTCCTTCCTTCCTTCCTTCCTTTCTCTCTCTCTCTCTCTCTCTGTCTCTCTCTCTCTCTCTTCCTTTCTATCTTTCCTTCCTTCTTTCTTTTTGTTCTTGCAATGGTGGAAATTAGATGAAAATATATGCCTTATTTTGTGTTTAATAAAAACAAAAAGAATAAACTGACACTCTTCCATTTTCTCTAAGCATATCTTTAAATATCTCAGTAATTACTTAAGGTCCATTATGCTTGGAGTGTTTATCTGGTTTAAACATTAAACAATGTGTTCACATCTCATAATATAATATAGTACCTAATATATAAGCATAATTTTCATGGGTTTTGTATCAGTTAAAGATAAATTGGTACACGCATTATAGTGCCTTTCTTTAATCCCAGTACTCAGTATGCAAGCTGATTTCTGTGAGTCTGAGGACTGACTAAGCAGTGATTCATAATGAGACCTTGTGTCAAAAACATTTAAAACCTGGAAAATAGAATAAATGTCAAAGAATCTTATTTTTTTGTTAATTTAAAAATGTTGTATGCACTAAAGGTCTGGGGAGAGTTGTTTGTGAAAATTAATTAATTCCTTTTCCTATCTTTTTTTAGTATCTGACATTTTATACATGTGTACAATGTACCTTTGTCACACAGATCCCACATCAATCCTATAACTCAGACTTTCTCAATACACCAATTTCCGAATTTCACGTCCTTTTACTTTCCCTTATAAGTATAGTGAGTCTGATTAGTACTGCCTATATGGACATGGGTATGGAATCATGTACAGAGACATGGGCAACCAACCAATCACCACCTGCCAAAGAAATGTGATTCTCACTTCCTCAGAAGCCATCAACTGCCAGTGACTCCTCAGCTGGAGTTGGGGATAGGAAACCCCTCCCTATATTACAGTGGAATTTTTAACGGCATTAATCTTGTGCAGCTGCACTGAGTTCATGTGTGAAACAGTTGTGCCTTGTACAGAGACCAGGCTTGCACAGCAGTCTTTCAACCTCTGTCTTACATTCTTTTCACCCCCTCTTCTGTGATGTTCCTTATTTTGAAATGGAACACTTGATGCAGATGCCTCATATTTGGCAGAGAGCATTCACAGTTGCTTATTCTCAAGACTTTGAAGAGTTGAAGTCTCTATATTAACTACCACCCCCTACAATAAGAAGATACTCTGATGAAAGTTGAGACCACACAAACCCATGAGTATAACCAAAAATATACAGAAGGCAATTTGACATGACCCTTGGCAAAATAATACCAATAGCTTCTCTCTTAGAACCTACATTGTCCTAGCCATGGATTTGAGCATGCTAACAACATAAGAAATTGACTATCTCCAGTGGAATAAGTCTCATATCCAACCAAGAGATAATTGGTTACCCCATAAATGGTCTTGCCAAAATTATGTCAGTGGTCAGATCTCACCTGACATATTTGTACTGTAGCATGTAGGATCCATAACATAGCAAGACCACTGATGACTTTTCTCTATTAGAAGGCTACATGGTACCTTCAAGCAGTATAAAGCTAATCAGCAGGGAGAGAGACTCCTGAATAATTCAAGATTGGTTTATCTGTGTCCTACAATCAAAGCATGTAGGGTCTTTAGCAAGAGGGCTTACCATCTAGTTATGGTAGATAGTCATGAACAATGACAATCTTCATCTCTGTGTGTATGTGTGTGTGTGTGTGTGTGTGTGT